>KV723486.1:0-86270 GCA_000500205.2 Phytophthora lateralis | reverse complement strand
TGTTCAATCGACGACGCCAAATGCTGGCTGTGTAACAAGCTACGTCGTGAGTACAAAGGCGTACCGAAGACGTGTTTCGAGATTTGGCATGACGACTTTGAAGCTGGCGAGGCGATCCCACCTACATTGGGCAAGAGAGCTGTGTTGCGGCGCCCAGGCCAAGAAGTAGGCGAACGAAAGAAGACGCGTCGTAAACTGCAGCTTCACGGCTGTGGCGACGAAGGCGATGACGAGGCAGAAGATGAAGAGAACTGTACCGAAGACAATTGAGAAATGGTTGTGTATCACTTGATTAGTGTCTGGTTTTGTCAGATCGTAATGCATGCTTCGTTGAGTCGATGTACGTTTTGTTCCGTCGTTTTTCAACTGACTGGATTCACAGGAACTTTTTTATTCTGCTCGATGGGACACAAATTGTACAATAGTGGGAAGTTATGACATGCATTGCTCCATGGTGACCGATAGGGTGTATAATTTACGACATAGCTCAAGAAACCTATTGAGAACTTATACACGTTTCCCGCAGTCATAACTCTACGCCATACAATATTTAAGACGCGCAGCTACGTCGTAAGATACGACATCCTTAAGCAGTTCCATGCACCTTTTTCTGGGAACCAAGGGGTTAATCTTGTATGTGGCCTATTTGTTGTCTTTTTTCTATAAACAATGTCAGGAGGGGGTGAACGCCAACTCGCTCGGCAAGCCGAAACAACGCCTGCGATTTAAGATCCGTGTGCGTAGCACGCGGGCTTAAGCCCAGGACCAAGCATGGTCACATTGCTCGGCTTAGGGTTCTGTCACCGCGCTCACAGGGGGGGTTGAGGTGAGGCTTGGGTGTAGATTTCCTGTCGGCACCTCCGACTTTCGTGATTTGCAGCGAGATGACATCCGTTTCTTATCTTGTGTCAATATTCTCTGCCATGACAACTTTTAAGTTGAAAAAGGAGACTGTCAACGTCAACGCTTTCTGTCATAATTGATTCTGCTCGCTGTCATGCCTTCGTCGCAGTCTGTGGACGCCGCCGCAGTGGAGGATGCGCTGCTGCGTGGAGAATGGACGCAGGCGCTCAACGACAGTCGCAGCATGCTCGCAGCGCGCCTCGTCCAGGTGCGTCATCCGCACATTTCTATTGGGGTTCTTGTTTTATATCTAAACGGCTGCCTGTCAAACTCCGACAGGAGGATGCGTCTGCCATGACGACGGAAGAGTGCGATGCACTTCATATATTATTTTCTTATACATGGGCAATTATCTAATTTAATATCACTTGTGTAGGGAGCGCGTGCTGTCCGTGTACTTGCAGGCAGTGTTCGAGCTGGACCTGGACGGCGAGGTGGAGACGGCGGCCACAATTGCTCGAGCTTTTGCCCCGCTACCGAGCGAGACTGCCATCCAGTGGGGGAAATTCCTGATAGCCATGAACCGCCGACCGATGGCTGCGCAGGCTTTGCGGGGTCTGCTCGGGTCTTTTGCTGTTGGCGGAGGAGAGACTTTCAGTGTCGAGCAATACGCCAAAGCTGCTGAGGTACTGGCGCTGCAGTTGCTACTACCAGATGAAGGGATTGAAGCTACACGACAATTTGTGACGGGGGATACTGTATTGGATGATGCATTGAAACTGGTACGCAGAGGAAGTTGCTACGTTTTGGTCGTTTGAAGTTTGATGCTGACCGTGGGTTTTTGTGTGCTGCAGAAACTGCTTCGTCGGATTCAAGCGGCGCATCTAGCTGCCCAGGAGGCGAATAATGTTAAAGAGGTAGCGGAGACGTCGAGGACAAACCAGAACCCCCCAGACCGATCGACTGGAGTTGTGGCCAATGATCGAGAAGTGAATGGTGTTTCCTATCAGTCGGTGTCGGGTGGACACACTGGGACGCACAATTCTGGCGCAGGACTGGAAGACGATTCTAGTTGCTACGTGGTGATCGGAGGTACAGCTATCGCGCTGGCAGTGGTGGCAGCAGGAGCGTTGCGCTACCGTGAGAAGATTCACGAGTGCGTCTCCAGTGCGATCCCCGCTATCTCGAAGGGCCTTGCGGACGCCAAGTATGCTCTGTTTGAGGCGTGATGAAGAAAGCGGAAACAGGTAACGCAAGTGAAGGGGCTCAAGCGGCGAGCAGTGCTGTTTGCGGGAGGGGATACAAGGTCATAATCTATTTAACCACTTCCAGGAATCGAATGCTGCCTCAAGTTCACTCACGTATCTACTACCTGGTGCCGTATTACCACGGTGGTATTCGGTTTGAGAACTGCATTATTGTGCTGCTAATTTTTGCTGCAACGTGACCACGGGAAGTACGAGGTGTATGACTGTCATGCGCTCAAGACATCCGCGATCCCCCGGTAAGCTATTTCCTGTAGAGTAGTCATAGAGAAAAGAATCGAAAACAAAGCTCAGCTCGAAGAAGTTGCTGGTTCTCACGCCCTGAGGTAGCATCAGCTTCGGGGCATTGCTCGTGCCTTCACCTTGCAGCGATAGTATACTGATGGAGAGCGACTGCAGCTACATAGGCACCACAACCGAGCGGCATTGATGCCTTATCAGCAGTGAGTGGTTCGTCATGGATCAAATTCGCGCCGGCATTCGGTGGAATGGCAAGGGGGTCATTATTCATCGAACTTCAAAAGGCTGCAAAGCTTCAAATGTATTCGGATGCCAACAGGTTTCAGAGATTGAGGGGCCCAGCACAGCCACTTGGTTCATGCAACTGTGCATTTCCTGTGTGGGACTTGATAACGCGGCGGCGAGCACGACACCTTCACAAAAACAACTGTCCGTGCAGGCGCGAGTCCGAAGTGCACAAAGTGATAAGTGACGGTCAATCTGGGCATCGACACTCTCAAAGGCGAAATGGACGTCTCGCTGTCAGCTCTCACGCGTCGCTTCTCCGAAGGCTGGTACATGTAAGTAAGGCATGGATTGCAAGACAAACACCTCGCTGTGGCTGTTTCGGGGCGAATACTGGGTGAACCAAGCAGCAGGCGACGACGAAGATGTGGACAAGTAGCCATCTGGACCAGCAGAAAGGCATTGCTCTAGTCGGTGATAAGCTGCAGCAGCTGCACAATGGTACATGATCCAGCACTAACCATCAACAACACCTTTGCCGATGTACAGGTATTAATACAAGCTAAACTCATCCCTACCAGTACTTACTAGTAAGTTACTACCCATTCACCTTGGTGTGCAATGGCGACAGCAGAAAGCAAGCAACGGCGTTTATCCTCTGGCCTTGGCTGCAGCTGCAGCACGTCTGCTCTGGCTGGCTTGGACGCCGAGGACTGGCAGCAATGGCCGGATTCTCGACTCACCGGAACAGCTATTGTCAAAGTTCCTCTTCCACGGACAAGTCACCACCTTCGCACAATGACTCGCTCTTGCCTACACCCACTGTTCTTCGCATCGATCCCCGCTTTCGCATCGGCGCACGGCTCCATCAGCGATCCGATGCCTATTTTCTCGGACATCTACAACAAGAACGCACCCTCGGCCTACAAAAGTGGCACCCCAGGGCAGTACACTGGAACCGAAGGCATCAAGGACCTCGCCGATGCTGCAGGTTCCACTTGTGGCAACACGGACGCGAACGCTGTAGCGGTGCCAGCCCCATCCAATGGTCTCGCCACTTTCGACGTGTCCGCTGTGCACATTGGTCCATGTGAACTCTGGCTGGACGACACCCTAGTGGTGAACGCGACCAACTGCTGGACCACGTACGCCGACAAGACCATCCCCTTGGACTACTCGCAGTGCACTGGTAGTCGATGCCAAGTGCGTTGGGTCTGGCTCGCCATGCACAACGATCCATGGGAGATCTTCGACAACTGCGTCAACGTTGTCGGCACCGCCGGAGGTGACACTACCAACAGCAGCACTATCGAAACGGAGGCGCCGTCTTCTACGCCATCGACGGTTAGCAGCGACACGACCCCAGGAACTGTGTCGGCTGCCAACACATCGTCATCGTCTGACTCGTGCTCGTATCACGGCAAGACCGGCAATGAACAATACGATGAATGGTGCGAGGCCAATTGTGGTGCGGGCTATTGCCCCGACTCGCTGTGCGAAGCCTGCTAACCGACACCGGAACCGGGCAATGTTTTATTATATAATATGAGTAATTTACCAATGCGTGAGAGCCATCAAATACATGTACTCCAATGTTTTTTTGTTTGTGTTGCTGCTTGTCAAAGCTTGAGCATCGTTCAACTGTTGTTGATCTTCCCCTACACCACAAAGCCAGACACTGCAACGCTGCACTTGGTCCATGTGTTTCCAGTGCGAGACCTGGCGTATCGCACTCTCTTCCTTACCGCTCTTCCCTCATTTTCTCGTCTTGCTTTCGCCGTCTTTTGCACGGTTCCACAGCACCACGCTCGGAAAGAGCCCACTTGAAAAAACGACTTCCGACCGAGCTGAGCTGTGCCTGGCCCGGAAGGCCTCAGTCAACTCCGAGACTTTATCGGAGACTTTTCACGCTTCGTCGTTCCCTGCACATTGACGGATGGCCACCACGCGTACGAATTCGACTCGGTCCGACAACCGGACGGTACTTTTCGACATCGCCGAGGACAATGTGCCGGCCACGACGAACCGAACGGCGAGTAGCAGGTCGAACACGGCCAGTAGTCGCTCCCGAGCTGCTACGACGTCGAGTTCTAGGTCGCACTCCAGGCGAGAGAAACACAGAGCCACGTCGGTCGCCACCGCGGACTTTCGGGGCACGAACCCCATCATGAACGAAGAAATACCAGAGGAACAAGTGGAGAGGGTCCCTACGCTTGATGACCGAGGTCACATCAACTTTAGCAATTCAAGGTACAGGGCGGCTGTGGATACTGCTAAGAAGAGCGCTCGAGCTAGAGGCGCGTTGCCTGCGGGCTCGGCCAGGTCGAGGGATCCGTATAACCCCATCTCGCCGACCCGCACAGCGCCGATTGAGATTCAAGAGGAGGAGGAAGTCGAAGAGGAAGCGGACCCGATCGAGTATGAAGACCGACAGGACAGCCGGAGACAGTTCCAGCAAGAGCAAGCTGCACGCCTTCAGAGCCGCAAGCGCGCAAGGTCTCGCAAGCAAAGTATCTACGCGAGGTGGTCGTATTGCGGCCATTCGTACCCGAATTGGTTCTTGCGCCTGTGCACTGCAGTGGCGATTGTCCCGCTGGTCATTTGCGGATTAATCTTCTGGCCGGTCCTAGCCGCGGCATCTCTCACTACGATTCTCCTGTGCGTCTGCTCCTACGAGCATGCGTGGCTCTCCTTCCGTATCCACAAGCAGTTGCTTGCTACCTACCAATGGTACGAAGGAAGTGAAGCACCAGTGGACGTGGGAGACGCCATCGGAGCCAGCACTCGCAGCGACGCGTCTGCGGTCTGCGGGTATCAAGATCATCGTCGGCGGTTCGAGAACTCCTTCGTCTCGTCGGGCTTCACTTACTCGACGACGTCGACGTTCCCGACGGACCTAACTATGCTCGGCTCTGAGGACGGCAACATGACCTTCTTGACTACGAACGACAAGGACAGCTTCGCGGACCCAGTGGCTGACGCTGAAGAGACAATGCGCGCCAAGGCTCCGTCGGCGGTGTATCTGCTGGAGCTCGAAACTTCGCGTGGCGTGCTGCTAGGGATGGCCAACTTCCTCTTTTGTGGGAACCTGTGGCTCACGCGCCTTGTGGTTGCTGTCCTGGTCACCATTTGCTGGTCGGTCGTAGCTACCATGGCTCTCCCGCTGCTTCCATTCCCTGTGGCGAACACGCCGACCGATATCGCCTCTGCGCCGTATTACTTCTACGTGGTCAACTTCGTGGCTTCGGTGTGCGCGGCGAGTTGCCCCGATTGGCCTCGCGCGATTTCGTTGCTGGTGCACAAGACCGCCTTTGAAGTACTGCTGCTGAACGCTCTCAACTGTCCGCTGGCAGCTTCGGTGGGCTGTGTTGCAGGGCCAATGACGTCGCTGCAGACTTTCGTCCTGGGTGGTATGGCGGTGATGCTCGTACACGCGCTCTCAGCTCGTGGACCCGCCAACCTCGTGCTTGCATTGACGCTCGACCTGCTCGGATACGCCTACGTGGCTGGAGCGCTAGGACTGTTGATCTCGATGGTGGACCCGAGCGACCCGAAGGCTACGTGGGCTACGATTTGGCTTGGCATGTTGAGCGCTATGTGGGTGGCGCAGTTGGCCGGCTACGTCTGCGACGCCGTCATGTTCCACTTCCAGCTCCCTCACATGCGGTTGCTTCCCCCGCGTATTGTCGTGACGCTGGATGTCGAGGCGTCGCTGTGTGCCATCGCAGCAGGCAGTGTGGTACTGGTCTTCGGCGGGGATTTCCTGGACGTACCTGGTGGGGTCGTGCCCAAAGTTCTCTTCACGGTTGCCAGCGTGCTCATGGCGCGGTTTGGACGAGTCATTATCTCGCTGCTGAAGAAGGCGGCGGGCGTGCGGTGGAGTGGACGGCTGATGCCTGGCTTCGGCGGGGCATTGGACGGCTCGCACGCGCTGCTCTTCACTTCTATCGTGTTTGTCAAGTATTATCTGTACGTTATGGCTCGGCAGACCAGCTCGACGGTTGGCAACGGGAGCGGCAGTGGAGACTCGGCCGTGTGGGCCACCGTCACGTTCAGCACCGACCTCAGAAGCTAGAGAAGAGATCAGCGTAGGTGCTGCTACAGTATGCTATTTAACTGTTTTGGAGAGTGAATGAAGCTCCGTCTACATGTAGTGAAAAATTCACTCCTGAAGTAAGTTACACGGCAACTCCAAGTTGAAGTGGAAGATCGCTTGACGTGATCCCGTTAGTACAGGATCTTGATCCAAGTCTTGCCCCTAACGGGGAATACGCGGTCCTGCGATGGCTAGTTCGTCACAGTGTTACCTCCGTCTAGTCATGAACGATGGCTACTCACTTGAACGGCATTGACCAGCGGCGTTCTGGCGTTTCAGAAGTGTTGCCTGCTCGGATGGCGTGGAGCAGTTGCGGTCCAGAGTACGAGGCCCTGCGCGCGTAGTACGAGGCTTGCTGAAAGATTCTCTCGACAGACGCGTCCTCCGCTGAAGGTGGAGCCAGCAGTGGCAGCAGGTACTCCTCGTCCTCCTGCGTCGTGGGGAACGAGCGCTTGGCGACAACGTAGATACCCAGCAGGATGAGCATCAGGCTCAGCGAATAGAGCACGTAGTGCCACGTCGGCAGGTGCATCATGTCCCGGAAGAAGCAGAGGCCCGAGATCGCGCCGGACATGATGTAGCTGGCCTCGTACAGATAAATCACCACCACCGCGTCCTCCACTGCGAGTGCCTCGTTCAGCAGATACAATCCTAGCAGCGCCGTCCCGAGCGCGCCAATGATAAGGACGTACGTCAACGGGAAGGACCAGATGCGGCTAGCTCCGTCGTCGTGCACGATGCGCATGACGGCAGCCAGGAAGAAGAGCTGTCCGCTCATGACCCCCGCAAACACACTCAGCGACACCCTCGCGATCACCGGGAGTTGCTCGGGACTCGACACGGGGGAGGTGGCCACCCCCGCTCGACGACTCGTCGTGGTGAAGTGCAGCGCGAGCTTGGCGTGGTGGATCAGGAAGCTCAGCAACGCCAGCAGCACGACGCAGTACAGAATGAAGGAGAACGACTTGAACCGCGCGCTCAGCAGCTCCACCGGCAGCGGGGGCGACTCGTGCGTGCCCGACACCCCCACCAGCACGCAACCGGTGAAGATGAGCACAGCCCCGACAAAGTCGTTGGTCGTGAGGCGTTCGTGGGGCAGCAGCATGGGCCCGAAGAGCGTGTTCCAGCCAATGGTGAGCCCTGCCATGGGGGCCAACAGCGACTGCGTGGCGAAGCAGTAGGCCAGCGCTCCGAGCGTCGGATTGAGGACGAGCATGGACAGGAGGCCGCAGTAGAAGTAGGTGCAGCCCAAGTTGGACTTGACGGCCATGGTGGGGCTCCCGCGGCTCTTGGAGCGTTGCGCTTCTTCCTTGTCGCGTTCGTTGTGCGCCAGCTTGAGCAGCAGCTTGCCCGTGATGCCGAAGATGCTGGAGATGGCGGAGAGCAACAGCCCCAGGGGCCACCCTACGAACCACATTGGGAGAGGAAGAGGAAATGGGCGATGCGACACTAAGCAGGAGGCTAAAAGCTGCTCGATTCGGCGACGATGACGCAGTCTGCGAGAGAAACGACGCAGTCCCATACTGAGCGCGAGTGTAACGGATACCATTGGTGAAAACGGAGCTGTACACGTAGTGAAGATTCATTAGTTGAAGTATTGTGCTCCGGTGGGGAGCTATAGATCGACGCAGTGGATGGAGGACGGGAGGCAGCTGGGTTGTTTTCTCTTGTCTACTGTTCTCAGTCGTCGTAGGACGGGATCTGGTCGTAGTTGTAGCCCTTCCAGCCCTGCCACGCACCGTAGAGCTGGTACGTCGCGTAGCTCCCAGGGATGAACGCTGCAGCACGCAGAAGCAATAAGATAACCCCAGCGACAGGCTGTCAGTAACCTACACAAACTGCAACCATCATGAGGTCGTTCTCCCACCGATGAGGCCGAGGATGAGGAAGGACAATCCGCGCTTCTCCTCGTCCAGACCGATCAGCGTGCTCACGTAGATCAGGATCGAGCCCAGCGCGAACAGACTCGCCGCCGCCAGCCCCGTGCGCACCGGGAACGTCTTCCGTCGGAAGTCCAGGTCCTACCACCAAATTAATGCACAAAGTATATCAATACGTAACGCTAATCCATCCAATTGCACGTCCAGACGCACCGGCGCAGCCGCCCGCGCCGCATCCTCCTTGGCGAACGACGCGAACTTGCTGTTGTCCACAGTCTTCAGCCGCGCATTCGCCACACGGTGCACGTCCTTCGCCATGATGCTTTCTCTTTCAAACGACGCCTGGTCAACCGAGTGAGAAACAACTTGATTTCACTATGCCTGTGGCTGGTTGAGAATTTCGACTGAAAAATACGCACTTAAGCGAGACAGCTATGTTATGTACTGCCCCAGATTTTATCCGCCGAAAATGGTACACCTCGTGTGCGTGGAGTGCGGCGCGTCCGTGCCCGAGCTGGTGCGCGACTACGGCAAGGGCAACCTGCGTCTAGCCATATGCAGCGCCTGCAACGCTGTGGCAGACAAATACGTCGAGTACGAGACGGTGTTGCTCTTCCTGGAGGTGCTGCTACTCAAGCCGCAAGTGTATCGCCACGTGCTGTGCAACCTGCCGGCGCCCGTGTCGCTGCGCACGACGCTCAAGCTGTTCGTGATCTTGGTGATGCTGGACATGAATGTCAAGGCCTATTTGGTGGACAGAGACGCCGGCGTGACCTTCCAGTCTGAGTCCATGTACAGAAGTCCCGACATGTCTTCGTCCGGAGCGAGAATTGGGCAGTTCTCGCTGCATTTAGTGTGCCTTGCACTAGTGGAGAACGTCGTCTACTTTGCTAGTGCCTTTACTGCCATTTGGATGGACCCATTTCGTCGTGGGTGGAGAGGGAAGCTCTTGACGAGTGGAGAGGGATTGTGGGCGGCGTGGACGAGGTATGGTAGCGCCATGTGCATCTCGAGCTTCGGCAAGCTCTTTGCACTTCTGACGGTCATTTGGGAGTTCCATTGGAGCTTTGTCCACGTCATTGGAGCTCTGGTGCTAGTGTCGAATGTGCTGGCACTGCAGTTGCTCCTTGGAGAGGGGGATCCTGCACAAGCCAAGTCACTGCATGTTGTGGCAGTTGTGGCGGTTGGATTGGTGGCTCGTGGAGTTGCACAACTTGCGCTGTATGCGATGGGCAGCTCGGTGCTCTTCCATGTCCTGGTGTAGGTCATGGCGGATGGAGACAAGATAATTTTGGTCAAGGTAGACTATTTCAGTCGACTTCCAGGCGAGAAACGGAGGCTTTCGGGAAAATTGAACGAGTTGAGTGTAGCAAAACAGTGTGGCCCCCGTTGCAGCGTCACTTAAGGCACCAGCCGTGTAATCAATAGCAAGCTGTGGCGTACGTCATGAGCACTGTGGAGCTGCCGCTCGTACCCAGCGCACGATCGTCCAACTCGTCTGCATCTTCTAATCGCAGCCATCTCCACTCGGCAGGTTCAATCAACTCGGAGAAAAGCGCTCGGAGTGTGAGAAGTCAACGCAGTCAGTACGAACAGGAGGATGAGGATGACGACGATGATTACGAAAGTACTCAATCGGCCGAGGAAGCAGCGCAGGACGAGGAACCACAAGATTCTAGCGGTGGAGGAATTTGGGATGAAGTTGAACACTTCCTGAATAAGCCGTCGCCCAGCTTATCGAATTTGTCCGGGAAGCCCGCAAAAGCGGCCAACAAAGCTCCGATGAGTACATTGCCTACGCTAAATGGAAGGCGGGGGTCCTCAGATAACCAGAAATCGTGTCCTAGCCGGCTTGCTCGTGGGACTGCCGGTGCTTCGGCTGGAACGAAGACAATCGACCCGAAGCTGTTGCAAGAGGCATTCGCATATGCCCACCAGCTGCAGCAGTTGAGCTTTGACGATGACGACGGCGATGGAGATGAACAGCAGCAATCGTGGCGAAGCAGCAAGACCAAAATGCTAATGCAACGTGAAGCGCTGGGCAGGACAAATTCCTCCTCCTCGTCTTCCTCGTCGTCTAGCAATGCTGTGCCTAGCGGGCCTCGACCAGGACGCGTCGGAGGGCCCAGAACATCTTCCAATCCCAGTGGTGACATCCGAAAGAAGAAGAGCAAGCCAACTTCTACATCAGCATATAGCTCTGCAGTAAAGCCGAAGGTTCCGCTGAAGAAGAAGCGCAGCACTTGCGAAGACAGCCCTGCGAGTGCAGGCAGTGAACCCAAGGCGAAAGCAAAGGGCCACATGGATCCTCAGACACTGCAGGCGCTCGTAACCAATTTCCAGAACGGCACGACGCTGGACGAGCTGCGCAGGGAGCTCGCAGCCTCCCAGCAGAGCATGGCAATGTCTCGTCAAGTGCTCCAAGACGCTGCTCAGACCTTCTTCCACTCTCACTAGTCCCACAAAGAACCAACAGTTTGATAACAATACAATAAAACTAGATATTCAAAAACGCCTACGGAGCCGAAGCGAAGTCCTTGGCGAGGCTGCTCGCTTGCTCCAACTGCACAGCCACGCGCTGCATCCGTCGCACATCTGCAGTGGCCACACGTCGTTTCTCCTCCACCGCCCGTTGCAGCTCCTTGTTCCTGTTTTCCAAGGCCTCGACCAACGCCTCGAGCTTCTTATGCTCCTCCTGCTTGGCCCGCAGCCTTTCGGCGCGAACCCTGGCCTCAGGTGTCGTCTTGTCCTGTTCCTGCTGCTGTGTCTCCTCATTGTTACTCTCTTGCTGCGGCTTGTCCGCTGTGACTTTCCGCAGACGTCGCTCCTCCGCCTGATCGACGACGTCCTCGAGCTCCAGCAGCTCCGCGTCCACGTCATTAGTCTCGCACAGCCACTGGAAGAGCGTCTCCACCTTCTGCCTCAGACTCATCACCGCCTGGGCCGACACCTCCGTGCTGTGGTGCTCGGGCGTCGTAGGGGAGAAGAACGCGGCCAGAAGCTCCTCGTCGCCGCGGCACTCGCTCTCCAGACACGCGCGCAGGTCCACGAGCGATGCGGCGTGCACCGACACGTCCAGCGCCTTCTGAAGGATCAACTGCATGCGCTTCATGCGAACGGACTGGCGCGGCTTGACCGTGGGCGACGCCGGCACCGGCATCGTTGGAATTTGAATTATGGCAATCTGTGATTGGTGGGAAATAGTAGCCAATGAGATGATATTTTTCTGGGGAGATATTTTAGGTCATAACGGAAGAGGCGGATCTTGTGGCGGCGCGACTTGACATCATGTGGTTCTCGGCGCTACGACAGAAGCTGCAGCTGCTGCTTATCGTCTTTTTCATCTTCGTGGCGTTCGCGGCGTCCGACGCGGCTTGGATGCCCTGGGTGCGTGTTGTAAACTACGCTGCGGACGGTGGGAGAGCGCGTTATTTACCCGTGTATTATTTTTATTTCAGGCGACGCTGGTGATTTTCCTGGCGATGCTGCTGCTGACGGACTTGCTGTTCCTCAACGAATCAGACTTCAAATACGACCCGGACTACAAGGTGCGCTACGGACTGGCAGGATGTTGGTTGAGGAGGTCTTGGTTCTGATAAATTTATTTTCTGGCAATGGATAGAATTGGGCACGTGCAGTGGACCCCAAGTACTGAGAAGGTGGCTCCATCAAGGCTACGATGGCTGAGAGAAGATCTAGACTTGAGCCTATGAGACGAAGCTGGAACGAGATTGGGGAGTTGATATCTATATAGCAAAACGATTTACGCAGGCACGACACTTCCGTTAATGATATAGTAGTCTCCACTTGCAGTTGACGCAGTTGTGGAGATGTGAGCAGGCTGCAGCTGCAGCTCATAAGGCGTTGGCGCTTTAGTCGGCCGAGCAGAAGTTTCTGGTGGGGCTACAATCGGCTTCGGTAAATAGTGGTGGCACATTTTCAGTACACCATCGCGTAGTAGCGCGAGAACACCAAGGTTGCGAACATGAGAGCGTCAATTCGGTCTAACACGCCGCCATGACCTGGGATGAGCGTTCCGGAATCTTTCACGCCTGCTGCACGCTTCAGCAAGCTCTCGAATAGGTCTCCAAGGCGCCCAATAACCACAGCAACGACGGTGAATGCCACTTTGGTGCCGAAGGAACCAGGCAGGTCCAGAATGTCGGACGATATTACCATAGCTACGATCCCGAACACAATGGCGCCGAGCGTGCCTTCGTAGTCCTTATTCTTGGATAAATGCGCGGCCAGCGGGTTGTAGTGCGGATAATTCGCGAGTGCTAGCGCTTTGCCTGTGATGTAAGCACCCGTGTCGGAGGCCCACACCACGTATAGCAGTGCGATGAGCAACTTCCGGTACAGCGTTCTTCTTTCATCGTCCACAAACGCAACTAGAATTGACAGCGTCCCAATGATGTAGACCAAGCCCAGCGCGTCCAGTGTAAACGTCAGGAAGGCTTCAGCGTTGCTGCGACTTGTAGCAAAGCGAAACACCAAGAAAATAGCCATGCCGCTCAGGAGAACCTGCGACGGTTTGATCGCAATGTTACACGACAGCTGATTAATCGGACACGCAGTCGAATGCAGCGTGAGAATCGTGAAGATAGCGTTCTGCAGGAAAATGACCACCGCGTATTGCCAGTCTGGAGAGAAGCACGCACACATCGCCGCCACGAAGGCCGTCGAGACCGTATAAAAACATCGCGACTCGTAAAACTCGGTCGAATCCAGCGCCGGCATCCCTTCGATCACCGTCAAGAACGCCGACGACGAAATCGTACACAGCAGCGCCGAAAGCGTTAGCGCCGCCAGCCATTCACGTCCTCCGAAAACATACTTGGCCACATCCGTGACCGCACATCGTCGCAACCTCGCTTCCTGTTCTCTCAACTGGATATTCACCCTGTCCAGCTCCCTCGCTTCCTCTTCTTCCTGGAAAGCTCTGGTCGTCGTGTTTCTCCTGGCATACCTGTCTCCATCATTCGACGGTCTCTGATGCAGCCTAGCTGCACTGTCGAACACGAACGTTCCACTGCTCGCGAAGCTGTCGCTGCTCTCACTGTCGCTCCTGGTGTCCTGCTGTGATACGTCGCTGATATCAGCTTCTGGTCTGGGCGCAGTGCTCACGGAGCGCTCGAGCGCTTCCAGTCTCGTCATAAAGCGCAGGCGAATACGGTTGGCCAGACACGCGTATTCGTACGAACAGGTGCTGGTCATGAAGCTGCACACAGTCGACGTGGCGAAGGCCGGCGACATCCATAGGAAAACAGTCACTGCGGGCGCCAGCACCGCCGCTGAGAGCGTGCGCTGCACCACATTCTGGCGCAGGAAGGTGGGACAGCGACTCGGTTGGCTCTGAAGCGGCAGAGGCGGAGATGGAGCGGAGCGGTAGTACGAGCTCTGCTGCGGAGAGTTTGGCACGGACGGCTGCGGCATGATCGGGATGCCCGAGCTCTCGTGCTCCTGGCTGTGGAGGCTCGCGGTCATGATGGACACGGCCGGGTGAGACTTGCAGTGTTGAAGGGTATTTTCCAATAAGCAGTAACGGTTCAGACTATGACGAAATCACGAAAATAGCCCTCATGTTGTTGTTGCTTGACATGACGGACATAAATTCAATATCTGAGCTATTATAGTTGTCACCACTCAGGACTGCAGCGCATAGTAGCGAGAGAAGACGATGGTCGCGAACATGAGCGCGTCGATGCGGTCCAGCACGCCTCCGTGGCCTGGGATGAGCGTGCCGGAATCCTTGACGCCTGCTGCGCGCTTCAGCAGGCTCTCAAACAAGTCGCCCATTCGCCCGACGATCACAGCCAGGACGGTGAAGCCAACCTTCATGCCGAACGAGCCCGGTAAATCCAACACCTCGGACGCTACAATCATCGTGACAATACCGAAGAGAACGGCGCCCACTGTGCCTTCGTAGTCCTTGTTCTTGGAGAGATGCGCGGCGAGCGGGTTATAGTACGGGTATCTCAAGTACGCGAGCATCTTGCCGATGAGGTAGGCTCCAGTATCTGAGGCCCAGACAATGTACAGCAGTGCAATGAGCAGCTTTCGGTAGAGCGTGCGGTGGTTGTCGTCCACGAATGCCACGAGGATTGACAGCGTGCCCGTAACGTAAAGCAGACCCACCACATCCAGCATGAAGCTGACGAAAGCTTCCACTTTGCCGGGCGTTGAAGCGAAGCGGAACACGAGGATGATCACCATGCCACCGAGAAAAATCTCCGAGGTGCTTGCCACCAAGTTGCAATTAAGCTCGTTCATCGGGCACGCCGTGGAGTGTGTGGTGAGAATCGTGAAGACGCCGTACTTGACAAGAGTAATCACTGCGTACTGCCAGTCTGGCGTCAAGCACGCACACAGCGCGACCACGTAGCCCGTCGAGATGGCGAAGAACCAGCGGTACTCGTAAAACTCCGTTGCCTCGAACTCGGGCACCCACTGGATCGACAAGAGGAAGCCCACCGATGTCACAATGCACACTGGAACTGACACAAACGTCGCCGCCCACCAAACGTGTCCGTTAAAATAACGAGCAGCCAGGCCACTCACGGCACAGCGCTGTATCCGCGCTTCCTGGTCCCGTAATTCATCATCCACGATAGCCCTCTCTCGGTTCTCCCGTTCTTCCTCGATTGCTCTTGCATACGGATGCGATAACCTCGTCCTCGGTCTCACCGCTTCACTCTCCAAGGAGAATCCACAATCCAGTTTGGACTCCCTGCTGCTTGTAATACTGTGGTTGCTCCGCGTGTCATTCAACGACGTGTTATTGGCAAAGCGCCGCTCTCTACATGCAGCTCCTTCGTCCAGTCTCCCTTCCAGAGCCTCCACCTGCGTCAAGATCCGCAGGCGAATGCGGTTCGCCAGACACGCGTACTCGTACGCGCACGTGCTGATCATGAAGCTGCAGACTGTCGTGGTTGCGAACGCTGGCGACAGCCACAGGAACAGCGTCACTGCCGGCGCTAAAACCGCTGCGGAGACGATGCGCTGCACTGCATTGCGCTGGAAGAACTGGCTCCAGTGCGAGTGTGCCGCTGGCGGTGCAGTCTGTGGCAAGCGCTGCATCTCGTTGGGCGCGGGGCCACTATCGGCCATGGCGCTATAAGCGCTCGCGGCGCCTCGGTCCACGGCCATCACTGACGATTCACAAAGTGACGTGCCGGCTGAGCCAGGCAATCGGACTTAGTGCGGCCTTGAGCCCGGCCACAGTGGTCCATCTGAGTTGAAGTTGCCTTGACCATTGGCCCCGATCACAATGATACACTCGATCACAATGATACATTGAGTAGTGCGATTATCTTGCTGGGAAACCAGCTTATACGTATGCGTTGCTCATTACTCGTGCTTATGCCCGAGCATTTGGTGAATAAATGATCCTCAAGTGTGCAACGCATAATAGCGCGAGAACACAACTGTAGCGAACATGAGCGCGTCAATCCGGTCCAACGCACCGCCGTGTCCTGGGATCAATTTGCCTGAGTCTTTGACACCAGCTGCACGCTTTAAAAGACTCTCGAACAGGTCTCCCAATCGCCCTGCAACGACTGCCACAACCGTGTACGCCACCTTGGTGCGAAAGGAGCCCGGTAGGTCTAATATGTCCGACGCAGCAACCATAGTAGCGATACCGAACACAATGGCACCAGCAGTGCCTTCGTAGTCTTTGTTCTTGGACAGGTGCGCAGCGAGCGGGTTGTAGTACGGATAATTGAAATACGCGAGTGCCTTGCCGACGAGGTACGCGCCCGTGTCGGAAGCCCAGACGATGTACAGCAATGCGATAAGGAGCTTTCGATAGAGAATACGAATGTCGTCGTCCACAAAGGACACGAGAATGGAGAGGCTGCCCGTGATGTACACCAGTCCCACCACGTCCAGCATGAAAGTCACGAAAGCCTCAGTGTTGCTGCGGGATGACGCGAAGCGGAAAACGAGAACGACCAGGAACCCAATGAGGAAAACTTGGGACGTGCCGAGGGCGATGTCGCAGCTTCCTCGGTTCATTGGACACGCAGTTGAATGCAGCGTGAGGAAGATGAAGACTACGTACTTGACGAGCATAATGACCCCATACTGCCAATCCGGCGTAAAGCACGCGGAGAGCCCTACGACAAACCCCGTCGCAATAGCGAAGCACCAGCGGTACTCGTAAAACTCCGTCGTTTGCAGCTCTGATTCACGCTGTATAACCAGGAGCAGCCCAGTGCTCGTGAGCACGCAGATAAGCAGTGCGACCCAAAAGGCAGCGGCCCATTCCCGTCCGTCGAAGTATCTCGCTGCCAGTCCCGTAACTGCACAGCGGTTCAACCTGTCTTCCTGGTCTCTCAGCTCGCAGTCCACGTCCGCTATCTCCCTGTTCTCCCTCTCCTCCTGAAGTGCGCGAGCATCCACCTGTGACGCTCTCCCGGCTGCACTGCGTATCCTCGTGGTCGTCTCCGCACTAGCTCGCGGTGTCTGCGACTCTTCTTCTTCCTCGCTCACACTGTCACTGCTAGCGTTGCTCCTGGTATGGTGATACAGCGTATCGCTACTGAATCTCGAGCACCTGCTCACACCGTCACTTGCTCCTTCCATCGCCTCCAACCGCGTCAAAATGCGTAGCCGAATGCGGTTCGCCAGACACGCGTACTCGTACGAGCACGTGCTGGTTAAGAAGCTGCACACGGTCGTGGTCGCGAACGCCGGCGACAACCACAGGAACACCGTGACCGCCGGGGCCAACACCGCCGCTGAGATCACTCGCTGCACTGCATTTTGACGCAGAAACGCGGTGCAGCGACTGCAACGGGACGGCGCGTCCTCATTGCGCTGTCGTCGCGACGAAGCGGCAGACCCTCGCACGTACGGGAAGTCTCCGAGTGGAGACTCGGGGCTGCCTGCGGGCGTGCAAGTCACGTACACGCGGTCCATAATGGGAGGGAAGACTGCGGTGTCGGTGGTCACGCCGGTGATGAGTGGCGACTAAAATGCTCAACGTTACATGGACCTGGTGATCAAAGGTCCAATTAATATTATGTGGCGAGACATGTACGATGATAGATGTTTATTTTGTGTGGTAGTAGCCAACTTCAACATGACTTGCCTTTTTGGTAGTTGGTATGATGGTAAGATGGGATTGTGCTTTTGGTCAGGCTTTAGCTGCGTAGTAGCGCGAGAAAACTAAAGTCGCAAACATGAGCGCATCGATTCGGTCGAGCATGCCTCCGTGACCTGGGATCAGTTTCCCGGAGTCTTTCACTCCTGCTGCACGCTTCAGCAGACTCTCAAACAAGTCGCCGATTCTTCCTGTGATCACGGCCAATATAGTAAACAGCGCTTTCGACCCAAACGAGCCGGGCAAGTTGAGCACTTTCGAGAGAATAGCCATCGCTCCGATGCCAAACACGATTGCACCGACGGTACCTTCGTAGTCCTTGTTCTTTGACAAGTGTGCCGCCAGTGGGTTGTAGTACGGATACTTTGCGACCTCTAACGCCTTGCCCGTCACGTACGCCCCCGTGTCGGAGGCCCATACGATGTAAAGCAGAGCAATCAGCAACTCTCGATACAATAGACGGCGTTCATCGTCCACAAAAGCCACGAGGACTGACAGCGTGCCAGACACGTAGAACAGACCTAGCACGTCCAACATGAACGTCAGAAATGCTTCAACTCCACTGTGATTTGCAAACCGGCACACAAGCAGACCCAGCATGCCAACCAGGAGAGCAACCTCTGGGTCCAATCCAATGCCGCAGCTGAAATCGTTCAGAGGGCAACTGGTGGAGTACATGGCGAGAACGGTGAACACGCCATACTGAACGAGGATTGAGAGCGCATATTGGAAATCGGGTGCCATGCAAGCGCAGAACCCAGCCACGAAGCTGGTGGCAATCGAATAGCACCATCGTGACTCGTAAAACTCCGTCGACTGAAGCGCGGGTGCCCGCTCCACACATAGCAGAAACGTGGTAGAGGACACAGCGCAGATTCCAACCGAGACACAAGCGGCTGCTAACTTGTCATTTCCAGAGAAGAAATACGACGCCAGGTCGCTCACTGCGTTATGCCTTAAGCGCGCTTCTTGGGTACGCAGCTCCGCTTGGACGCGTGCGATTTCCTCCTCTTCCTGCTCTTCTTGACGGGAACGAAGATCAGTCTGTGACGGCCGTAGCGCTGGTTGCCTTGTCCGAGCAGCATTATCTTGAACATTGGTGCTAGATCCATGGAGAAGAGACGCTGACAAAAATGTTCTGTCGCTCATGGCATCTTCCAGCTCCGTCTGGCTGGACACCAAGCTGCCATGGTTGCTGTGCTCATTACTCCAGCGCGATGCATCCGTATCCTCGTCCCAAACACCTTCGAGAGCTTCAAGCCGTGTGATAATCCGAAGCCGAATACGATTGGAGAGACACGCGTACTCGTACGAGCACGCGCTCGCTACGAAGCTGCAGACTGTTGACGTCGCGAAGGCTGGTGAGAGCCACAAAAAGACTGTAACGAGCGGAGCTAACACGATTGCCGACAGGATACGCTGCACGATATTCACTTGGAAGAAGGCAACGCATTGATGCCATATACTGCTGCAGCCTTGACAGATTGGCACGTACACATCCGGGACGTACGGAAAATACTCGCCCTGCGGAGAAGACACCGTCTCCTGTGAGCTTTGTGGCATTATAGCGGCGTCAGAGTATCTTGTATCACTGCGACGGTCGCCTCGGTTATCAGGACTTGCCATCGTCAAGGGGGAGCGAATGTCACGACGTGCAGGGGAAAACGAGCTTTGACTGGTCTTGAACAACGGTTTCTGATCGTCGTTTCATGGCGAGCGTAACGGAGCCATGGCCCAACGGACTTGCAAGATAGAAGATTGGATTAGTTCGGTGGTTAAAGCGCTGCTGGGCCACCCTGTACATTGCAGTCAGATACTGACGGTGGTACCGGCGATTTCCTGTCCGTATGACTGGTGTCTATAGCGTCCGTCACCATGGCTGGTTGTCGCTCACCACGGCAGATAAATATTGGTATATCATCTCATACTGCTCCTGCAGCGTCACACAAAACACCGCACCCGTCCACACATCGTTAGCTTGAGCAGCGCAATAGTAAACACACGAAGAACGTACCGGGGTCTGTACCATACCAGGGCGCTGCGATCGCAGGCGGTGCACCACCCGCGGGATGTCGAGCGCCTGCTGCATCTTCCGCGCGTCCGCTTCAGCACCTTCACTTGCACTCGTAAGCGCTTGATGCAGCTGCTTCAGCATCATATCAATGGCGATGAACGTGCCGGAGCGTCCAATGCCGGCGCTGCAGTGCACCACCACCCTCGCCTCCACCTTGTGCGCTCTCGACGCTTCACTCCGATAGCTGTTCACGGCGTCGAGCATCGGGGCAATGACCCGAAAGTCGCGGAGCACTCCGTGGTCCGGCCAGATGGTGAGTTGGATCTGCTTGATCACTCTCGTCTCCACCCCCTTCGACAGCTTGAACCTCCTCACAATGAAGCCCAAGCTGGCAGGGTGTTGCTCCTCCTCCAACAACTGAACATTCACGCCTGAAAAGTCCACGGCCTGTCCACTCGGCTCCCAGTACAGGTCCGCTTTCAGCCGCTCCCTCTCGACAAAGTTCGTGAGCATGAGCACCACGTGCACGTCACATTGCCACACCATGTGCCAGAAGTCCCGGATCGCAGCGGGCACCGGCGCACAGCAGGCGATGTAGCCCCCGTCGATGTAGTTGGCGTTGATGTAGTCGTCCGTCGTGTCCTGCAGCTTGACGCGCGTCTCCTCGAACGGCAGCACGTCCCGATACCGGTTTTTCCCCTTGGTGGCCTTGGTCTGCACCGCGAGTTTGGCCTCGTAGTCTGGGGCCTTGTCGATGCTCCAACAGAGCTCCATGTATTCGTGCTCGAAGCCTGACGCGCCCGAGCGGCTGTCGCGCCGCTGGAGACCCCCCGTCTTGGCAAGGAACGCGGCGATGGAGGCGCTGAAGCCCTCCGGGAGGCTGCCATTGGATGACAGGGCGTGGCGCAGTGCTGCGAGGCCTGAATGCGCGGTAGAAGACGCAGTCGCCATGGCGAGGGACGATCGGGAAGGACGCTGCACACGCCCGCTTCTTCGTGCGCAGGAATGGTTGCGATTTCCACATTGCCGTCACCGAATACGACACCGAAGGGCTATAGGTACAAGAATAGATAGATGGTACGGTGTACCGAGCTGGGTTGTGTGGCGTGTGCGCACGTAAATCTTAAATTAAGAGAGATGCGTCCGACCGTTACAAAGTTCAGGGTTAACCAACGAGGACCATTTTCCGTTTAACAGCGGCGCCAAGATGGAGACGACTCTGCAGCAGCGATGGGCCCGCTTCGCCGAGGAGGACTTGGGCACATTCGTCACGTGCTCGGCGCTCTTCACAGCCTTCCAGGTGGGCAAGGAGTTCCACGCCAGTGCCAAGGGCGCGATGCTGCCCGTGGCCAACCGTCTGGCGCTCGCTGTGCGCCGCACGGGCCCCAAGGTGCCGTTGCTCGTGTGCTCGACGGCCGTCGGTATGGCCGGTATGAAGCTCTCGATCGCTGCTGTGTCGCACTACCGCCAAGACTTCTCGCGCAGCAACGTGCTCCTGGCCTTCCCCGTGTGCGGCGTGCTGTTGAACGTGCACCGCGGGCCGCGCGCCATGGCTATGGGCGCGCTGGGACTCACTGCGATGGGCTACGGCGCCGACTACGTCTTTGGCATCTACCACCGCATGCAGTACGAGGACGCACTGCGCGAGCACGAGGAGGAGCAGGCCCGCCTTCGCCACTTCCAAGCGTCGAGCTTCGAGCCGCTCGCTGCGAGCGAGTATTAAGTGACGGAGTTGGATTATCTAGACACAACGGGCCGTGCTACGCGACGTCAGCTCCATTGCTCGGTACATTATGTGAAAAATAAAGCGAAAACAGTCTCATATCCGTCATTGCGTTCGAGTCGACGTTGCGGTCTGCAAATCGCTTGGGCACGTGACAAAGCTTGCTGGCCCCACAGTCTGCCAGGGCCTGACTCAGCTGTGCCAGAAACAGCGGTACAGCCTGCCAGACTCTGCTGCAAGCCCCATTGCCGAGGACCGCAATGAGCAAGACGTTCGACCACGCTGCGCACGCCCAGCACCGTTGGCGGCGATTCCTGAACCACGACTCGAAGCACTACGCCGGCTTCTCCGTCATGGCCGGCGGACTGCAATTCGCGCGAGTGGTGAGTTCGCACAAGCGAGTGAAAGGCATCGCGTACTTGACCAAGAGGACGGCCGAGAAGCTCCCCAAGCTCATGGTGTATCCGTTGGTGCTCGCTGTCACGGGTGCTGAGCTCTTGGTGTGGGGCGCGTCGTACTTGAACGATGGCAAGGGCGACAACACCAGCCAAGTCGCACGTGACGCCAAGGTCGCGCCTGCAGCGTTTGCAATCTACGGCACGACGCTCAATTCCGTGTACCCGCTGGTGGGTCGTTGGCGTCGGGTGCGCGGGTTCTTCCGTCCCATTAAGTGGGGGTTAGTCGGTCTTGGTATCGACTACGCTGCGACGAAGCTCATGGCGGATCAATCCAAGACTCCGACGCCGGCGCTGCTCGAACCCAAGAAGGAGTAGAGACTTCATGCTGAGTCTCACATACAAGGGTTTGAACTGCAGATCGATAGAGGTGAATGGGACAAATACAATAGCTGAAAATGTAAACGACTTGTTCGCAGTGTCCTCGGTTCAAGTACATCGAGTCATGGACAACAAGGAAGAGAGAGCCAAGATCGTTGTCATGAACCTAAACGACGATTCTTCCTTTGCTGGTTCTCGTATTCGAGTTTCTTCCTTTGCTGGCTCTCGTATTCGAGTTTCGTGGGGATAGTTGCACCGGAAAGGTTTATCCGCTTGATGTTACGAGCATGGAGACACATGCCGTTCCATTCATTTCCGCTTTTGCAGGTCAAGACGCAATCATGATTCGTTGTTTAGTATTAGCGCTAGCAATTCTAGTTCTACTTGTTTTTGACGTCACTGCTGCGCAAGTGTGCTCAGCTGCAGCGAAAGCTCTAACCACGTCCTGTGGCAATGGTTTCTGTGGAGCATTCGAGCCATGCTTGGCGTACAATTACACGGACTGCCAGAGTTCCAGCTCCAGCTCTGCTGGATCCCCAACAAACTGCACAAGTGTTGGCGAAGACGAGTGCGAGTACTCGTGCTTCCAAGCTTTCGGCGCCAACAACTCCGATCCGACAGAGTTCATCTTCCTCATCCCGTACGATGCTGAAGACAATACCAGCTACGCTACTGAGGACAACGACGTTATGACCTCGGTGGGACCATTGTCACCCCAGACTAACTACGTGTGGATCCAAGGTGGCAGCGGTTACCAGCGGATCGACAAGGGTAGAGTCGTCCAGTTGGAGCTTGACGACAATTTACTCACGTCACAGTCGCAAGTGACATCCCTGAGCTTGGTAGCAATGAACCTCTCCGACAGAGTTTACAACATCTCTAGTCTGGTCCCCAGCTCACTCACAGAACTGTCGCTCTCAAACACGCTACTATCCGAGTTCCCGTCACATCTAGCCTCGCTGCAGAACATGACGATGCTGTGAGTTGACAATCTGGCTAAACCACAGACAAAATTGAGACAACAAACCTTCTTTTTGTTTGTTTTCCTGCAGAAAGCTCAGCAGCAACTATATCACGACAGTGAACTCGACTATCACCTGGGAGAAGCTGACTCTGCTGTGAGTAGCAAATTTTGCCTTCTAGCGAAGTGTTGCAGAAGAATTGGCTGATCTTTCGTCTTTGTTGCAGCGACTTGTACCAGAACAATGTGTCTACGTTTGAAGGCAATTTTCCTGGTTTGACCCATCTGTACGTGTTTGTTTGAGGGCTCTGCAACACTTTTGCTGCAGACTAACATGCTCTTTCTGGCTTGTTGCGACGGAGAAAAGGTACCTGAATGACAACAATCTAACCGGGATCCCAGCAGTTGTCTTCACTCTCCAGAACCTGGCCAAGCTCACCATCCACAGCAACCCGTTGACAACCCGCACCTTCACAGAGGAACAGATCAGCTTTTTGGAGGCTCTTGCAAGCTTGGACTTGACCAACGACGGCTTCGTGTCCGATCCCAACTGTAGTCTCTCAGATCAGCGTGTCCTTGGGGACAACAACGTTGTCGTGTGTGCGATTAACCTGAACGAGGTGGGAACTTCTGTGTCCTCTGCAGCTTCCAGTGGTCTCGATGCAACCCAACCAGCGTGGACAGTGACACCAGCAGCAGTAGCGGCGTAAACCAAGGCAGTTCGATGCTCGTGGTTGCCATCGTTGCCATTTCCGTTGTGGTGGTTGCGCCTGCTGCGACCGCTGGTTACTACTGGAAGCAGCACAAGTTGGAGAAGGCCAAAGGTGTGTACAACAACATGCAACGAGCATCAAGCAAGCAGCGGGCAATGACGATTTGGAAGGATATCGAGCTTCTGGCACTTCAGGTAAATTGTGACGACATTCAGGACATCAGGCCCATCGGAAGTGGATCACTTGGCGTTGTATGGCTCGTCAGGTATCGAAATTCTGAGCTGCTCGCGTCGAAACGGATCCTCAATGATGCCGTTATCACGGAGCGCACGCAGGCTTTCGTCGAGGAGATTAAGCTGATCTCCAAGCTGGATCATCCTAATATCGTTGCCTTGATTGGAGCAGCCTGGAGCTCTGGAGCTGACCTGCAGGCACTGTTCGAGTTTGTGGAAAATGGTGACCTGCGTTCGTATCTAGCAGCTCCCTCACTGCAGCGCTACTGGACTCGGGTAAAAAGTGCAACTTGCTGTCGATGTGATCGAAGCTTTGGTGTACGTGCACTCGTTCACTCCGCCGTTAGCGTGTCGCGCTCTGAAATCGTACAACGTCTTGATCTCAGCAGACATGCGAGCGAAACTCAGCGACGTTGGAGTCCCAGGGTTCCGATCAAGGAACGGCACCGTGACGACGCGAATCGGAACGACGAGATGGCTTGCTCCTGAGATCATTTCCGGCAGCAGCGACTATGACCAGTCTGCAGACATTTTTGCGTTCGGCGTGCTGCTCTCAGAGTTCGACACTCACGCGCTTCCATACGACGATGCTGCTGGAAACGACGGCAAAACGCTCGAAGATGCAGCAATCTTGGAAATGATAGCAAGTGGCATCCTTCGACCCACGTTAAGTGATACGTGTCCTCCCATTATCCTCGAGCTGGCAAAGAAGTGTATGTCCCAGGAGCCTCGAGATCACCCACCAGCCTTGAAAATCGCTTACGCACTGCGGACCCTACAACGGGAGGCGTTTAATTTGTAGACCAAGAGCTGCGTAGTTGTGTTTACCATCTTGCAGAGTCCAATCTGACCAGTTCCATCGCGTGCGCTGACAATTTGCTTCCTCTCAATTCTTACGGAAGGAAAGCTGCTCATACGTAGAAAAACAGGGTGCCCATGCGTTTGCAGTCCGCACTGCAGCTGGGTCTCGCGTGAAAATGCCGTGAGGTGTGATACCCGATATTTGGGGAAGAAAACTTGCAGCATCGCTTTGAATGTGTCGTGTTCGTTATGGAGGCTTACCACGTGCAAATTTCGATGTGTTCTCGCCTCATGGGTAGGACCGTGAGAGCGTATTTCTCCACGACGGACGATGTGCAAGTAACCATTTACTTCATTCCTTCGAAGAGGAAGCACTGGTCCAGCGCAGAGAGTACGCCCATGCGAATGCCGAAGTAGAACATGCGTCGCCGCAGCAATTGTGGTGCAAACTTCTTCGGGAGCGGCTCGGAGCCAAATCCGATAAGACACTCCATGGCGTATCCACCCTTGTAGTCGGTGCTGGTATGGCCATTGCCTCGCCGCTTCTGGCGAACTGTAAGGTGCGTCGGATTCGTGTTGAACAGCACGTTGTGGCTGGCTGTGCCCAGCTTGTCCATGGACACCGGGAACGGGTTCAACAGCGCCTTGCCATTCACGTACAGGAACTCGGGCGTGTCGTCCTCCACCGGCATGTACTGGACGATGCTGCCACACAGCGAGTCCTTGTGTCTGTCCACGTCATTGTTGGTAGACGACGAGATGCCTGCAACCCCCCACGGCGAGAAGAAATATTCCTGCTTGGCCAGTTCGTACGAGATCCAGAACGTCTCCTTGTCGCCGAACGAGAACTCGTGGACAAAGTGCTGCTCGGTAATGAGGAAGAACATGACGTTGAGCGCCTGGCCAGCGCGAGACTTGTCGATCGCAACAAGCGACGAGTCCTGTTCGTGCGACGTCTGGCGGCGCCACGCGTAGGACGTCCTCGGACTCAGATGCTCGGACGGAGTGGAACCAGGCGGCAGTCCGAACTTGGCGTAGTCAAAGTCCTTGAGCAGTTTCTTGAGGTACTGCTCTCCGTCCACGTCCTGGTTGAAAAACTCCTTGCTCGAGAGCACGCGGTCGTAGAAGAAGGTCGTGCCCGTGCGCTTGTACCCGTCCGTAGTCCTTACGACGGCGGGGTCCCGCATGAAAATGTCGTCCACATCCAGCAGCAAAACCTCCTTCATGTCAGTGTGGTAAATGGCCAGCGGCTTGATCCACCAACTGCGAAAGTGTCTCGCGCGGTCCTCCGTTAGCTTACCACGAGCCACGAGGTCCGTGCAGACGTCCACAATCTCCAGATTATTGTCCACCTCCAGCAACAACGTGCGCGAGGCGTTGGACATTTCCTCCGGAAAGCAGTGGTACACCTGGATAAGCTCCTCGTTGCCAAGGCAACGCAGCTCCCGGATCAGCGATAGCCCCATGGGGACTGCCCCATTGTGCATACACATGATAATGCCCTTGTCCTTGCCGAACGAGGGTCCATCTTGACGTTGACGTTGCACTTGACCATCTTCCTGCCCTGTTAGCTTGGTGTCTTCTTGTTCACTTAACGTGTCTTGTTTGACCTCGGTGGATGATTGTTGACGCGATGAGGGCGCATTTTTGACACTTCTCAGCGAGTACAGCGCCACGCACAGCAGCAAGAGCGGGACAGCGTAGTGCCACGCCGGACGCTTCTCCCTTGCAGCGCGTCGTATTGGGGAGGGGCGGGGGCCGCCCCCAGCCTCCAGGTCCTTGTATCGAGGGGAGCCCGGCGCGCCGCGACTCGTGAGCGTATTGCCGCCGTCGAGCATTGTCGGAAGTGCGTGTCGAAAATTAGGATAAATACGTACTTAGTGTGTAATTTGTACTTTACCATTCGGATCAAAGTTTATACCGGTAACAGTAAAGCTTAGCAGAAACCTCTGGATTGTATTTCGTCGGGTTTGTACTTCGCACCGGTTTGACGCAATCCTTGGTGTATATAGGTGACCGCGGACGTACAGCGCAAAGTGAGCTTGTGCATTTTAGTTGTTCTTGCCGTGTTTGGAAACAGCATGGTCGCCCTTATCTAGGCAACCGGCGTGGCCCCCGTGAGCTGGTGGTTCTCCTTGCTGGCAGCGTACCATGGACAAGAAAGCACTTGCGTGAGGATCCCCGTGTCCGTTTCCAGGTGCCAGCGCAGCAGCAGCATGTTGAACGTTCGCAGTACTTTTCTCGGTATCATCCGCGCGAGCAGCAGCAGCATTACCGACGGTGCCTGGTACACGTGCTGGCCGTAGTACAAATATCCCGTGAGCAGCAGTGCCTCGACGGTCGTGCACCGCTTGCCCTGGTACATAACGTAGGCCATGTCATCGCAGTCCTGGAACAGCTTGCGGAACGGCCCGCCGATGCAGTTCTGCTCGAAGCTCGTGAGGTGCTCGCCATGTTCGTCGCTGACCGATTTTTTCTTAACAACACTATCAGCCACACTGGCGTTCGGGTTTGGGACGGAGAGGCGGCTCTGTTTGAAGCTGTTCTGCCCAGACAGCGACATTCTGGCGGAGCGAACCGCACTCTTCACCTTTGGACTCATGCGCTTGACGATGATGGAAGACAGCGCCGCGATGATGCCCAACCCGACCGAGAAAATCACGAGGAACACGATCATGTTGATTTTGAACACGACGCACGAGTCGTTCAGGCCGCAGTACTTTGCACCGCGAGCCGACGTCTTGCGGAGGATTTCTCCGTTCTGGGCCGTGATGAACTCGAGAGGCGTCGCTCGTACCGAAAGCAGCAAAGCTGCAACGACAGCCGTGATGACGATCTGCATGGTCTCCCACGTCAGACGGAAATGGCGGTCGAGCTGCTGGTCGCCTGAACGCGCCTTGGCCAAGTTCACGAAGGCGTACGAGAAGGTGAAGATGCAGCACGTGAGATTCATGACCGACTCGGAGGTCAGCGTTCCGGTCGCGAGCCCGAGCATGTACAGATCCGAATTGTAAATGATGTGGTAGGTGATCTGCGCCAGGTAAACAACCTGCATGCGGCCGTTCTGGCATCGATAGGCCCAGATCTGCGTCAGCAGCACCGAGCGCTTGTGCGACATCACCTGGTACAGACTGATCATCCCCATGAGCAGCATCTGCATGACGACAATTCCCGGTAAGACACTGAGACTGACGGTGTCAGCATAGCGACTGCGGAACGTGTTGAGGTTCATGCCGATACGCGTTGGGTTGTCTTTGGACACGTAGTTGACCCACTCCCAGATCGAGTTGTAGTAGTTGTGGATGCAGACGTCTCCAGTACTGCACATGGGGATGTCATCCGGCGAGTGAAGCATGAGCCCATACGAAGACCACCGCTTCGACACCTCGCACGTGTCTTCAATGTAGACTCCGGTCGTGTTCACCGCGCGAACACGGCAGCCACCGTAGTAGCCCTTGAACAGGGGCTGAAGCACCGTTTCAAAGGCAAACTGCGTTGTTCCAGCCGCAACTACTCGCTCCGCCGCCGGGATGTTGCTTTGGAAGTTGAATGGAAACAGCGTCAGGATGTCAGGGTAAACCGCAAGAAGGTCCTCGCCGCTCGTGTCGAGTGCGAGCTTCGAGCCGACGAGACTGTCATCGATAGCGACGTTCGGGCGGCATTCGGTGTAGTCTGGGAATATGTTGAAGTCGATGCCGGGGATGCTGGCGAATTTAGCGTTGCCTTTGACTGTCGGGTACAAGAACAGTCTCGTGATCGTGTAGATGTTCCACCCCGACTCGCACGGCGCTTTCCCCGCCACGGCAATTTCAAGCTCGCGTCGGAACTGAGGAGCAATGTTGAGCTTCAGTACGGTGACGACGTCCAAGATATCCTGCGCGCTGCCGGCGATCCCTGCCGTCATGGACCCCCACTCGTTCACTCCGCTCTGGCAGTAAACTCCCTTTTCATCGAGGCTTGCTCCGAGATCCAGGGCTTCCTGGCTCAACGGGCTGAAGTCGTACAGTGACAAGTCTGGTTTGCGCCCCGCGAAGCTCTTGAAAGTGGTGGCGCCGATGATGGCATCTTGGGCGAAGATGCTGTATTTGAGGAGACAGATTTTGTTGAGACCCAAGCACCCGGTGCACCCCCCAGCCATCGTTGGGTCTTGTTCGGTGAACGCGAAGACACTCTCGTCGACAAGCTTGAGGACGTTGGCGCGCGACAGATAGCTGGTAGACGTGAACACCACCAGCAAGGCGAGAGGCCAGACCACGATGCGGCCGAAAACTGCTAAAAACGCCCCGAAGACCGACGGCTTGAGGAGGATCGACCAGCTTTGGCGCTCACGTTCTCGACGCTGTTCGGCGTAGTACTCTGCCCCCCAATCTTCACTGTCTCCAGACCCCACCTTGTACTTATCGCCTGCCGTCATCGGAGAAGTTCACTCGGCTATTAAGGCGCTTGAAAAATGCGCTTGTGACTCGGAGTTTGCAAGCCGAAAGTGGTTTCCAAGCGGACTTGCCGTTGCCCAGATCGGATAAAGACGTCTATATCTGCTCCGATGAGAAAGCGCCATCGACAGCAACTAACCGCCCAAAACCGATCAATGTAGCCTCGAAATTGCACATTGCCGATCGTACCTCAAAGTGAGATCGTTCGTGTTTGATATTGATGGAAACGACTGTCAACACGAGATCGAGAGCGGGTTTCGTGGACTGGCAGGCTGGATCTGAAATTCGGGACCCTCAGCGAAGGGCTTCGAGCTGCGAGTATTGGATTCATCCTGCCTGTTACAGTTTTCCTCCCAGTTTCAGCATTCACCACGGCGAAAGAACAAAGCGCGACGTAGAAATTCATTGCTGCTTGTAGTTTTCGACACCTGCTCGTCGTGCTGGAAAACACTACAACGTTGGTGCTGAAGGACGGTCATTCGGGATATAGGCCAAGCATCGCTTTGTCAAAGCGCAAATGTCTGGAGGGCAGTGCGCTGAAAAGCTGGGACGGATTGCCCCCATAGCGATCATCTGACATTCGCCAAAGTATTATCATTTGGACCGCGAGCGTCGTCGTACGGAATTGCGTGCGCATCAAGACGACCCCGAAGCTAAATGTCCGTTGCTTGGTTGTAGTCCTCCTTCCCAGGTATTACAGGACCTCGGAGGCTTCCCATCTACTCAAATCCTTCAAGCGCGGCATTCACACTAAGAGTGTTTGCAGTTTGGGGAAATATCCTTGCCATGATACATGCATCCTAGCATTGGATTCATAGCGTGAGAGTTATCGCAGCGACAATACCTGCTACCAGTAGTGTACTTACAGTGATTCAAGGCTAGCGGAGTAGGTACTGGAATTAGTCCTTCCGATATGGACGGAGTCCAAGTTCCTGGTCGCAACATCCGCATACACTTAAGGCTAGGGATTTAAAATGGGAGATTGTAGCTCTGTCCACTTACAGGTACGTAAGCGACCAAAGGGGAAACAACGTCAGCAAAATGTAACCGCGTAGTACCTGCTGGCATTAATAAAATGGTTGGCAACCGACCAACCGCTGCCGAGACCGTGACATTTATGTCAGTCACGTCTTCTCGTTTGGCCGCAACTGTCGCCGTAGTGTATATTTTAAGCTTACCACTCAAACGTGCCTTTTCATCCCGCGTATCGGTATCCTCTCGTCCTAGCTGCCCATGGCAGCGCTATGCTTGTTCATGAGATACTCTCCAGCGAGTACAGGGGGGTACTTCGCCGGGTGCTCTGGGGACTGGCACGTCGGGATACATTCCACGATCGTATCAGCGTTGATGTTGTGAAAGAAGGCGATCGACTGACGACGGTTGCTTGCGCACCCGGAGGGCGGATTGACCACACGGTGCAAGGTAGAGCGCCATTGGTCGTTGGTCCAGTGCTGCATCAGATCTCCCAGATTCACCACGTACGAGTTGGCCGGAGCTTTGACGCTGTGCCACTCGCCCTGCAGGTCGCGCACTTGCAGTCCACCAGGAGCGTCGTCCACCACCAAGATCGTCAGACTACCGTAGTCGGTATGCGCGGACGCTCGGATCTGCTCCGTTCCTGGCTCCTGCTCTTGGTGAGGGTAGTTCCTATCACAAAAAGCCACTCAGATTCTCTTTCCAAACACCAAACACAGCACAAAAACGCACAAAATCCTCAGCGATGACATGTGGTTGTCGATCTTTTTGTCAAAGAAATCGCTCGGCAATTGCAACGCACAAGCAAAGATCTTCATCATGACGGCGGCCAGCTTCTCCACACTGCGGTAGTACGTCGTCATCGTGTCCTTGAAAGCCTTGGGTCCTGTCGGCCACTGGGCTGGGAGAGTCGGCTCTCGACCCTCCGGCCCGACACAGACCTGGAACGTCTCTTTCAAGTCCGGTAGCGCTTTGTCGCCGTCTTTTTCTAGAGAATTGGACAGGATCTCGGCGCTCTCGTAGCCGTACGGGTACTCGGACGTCATGGCCACTTGCTTCTTGACATCCGGCGGTTGGTCGAAATAGTCCCTCGCAGCTTCGAAAGCCGCCGCGATGGTCTCGAATGGAATCCCGTGGTTCGTGATAACCAAAAAGCCGACGTTGCGGCACGCGTCGGACACTTGGGCCACCACTTGGCCGCGAGCAGCTTTGCAGGTGGACGGGTCGTCGCCTTTTACGAACGGGGAGATGTCGATCACAGGCACCAACATGATGGATTTTGAGAGGTTTGCACTGGCGTTCAACTTGAGCACCGCTGGCGACCGGAGCGATTGTAGAGTGCCTCGCTGCTGGGGCAAGTCAGGCGAGGAAGATGCGACCTTCCGGTGATCAGGTGGCGACTAACCCAGGAAATGATCTAAAGTTGCGGAAACGTTGAAATTAAGTTGCGGGTGTGCATTGAAGTTGTTATGTTGCGTCAACAGTTGAGTGAGCGAACTCTTGATCATAACAACCAGTGTCCTGGCGGCCCATTTCGTACACTTGTGTTTCTGAGAGATACACAAGTATATCCCCATGTAGCGAGCACCCGCGACCACTGCCGGACGTGACAAGAAGCTCGCCTGCCATGATTAGTATACAGACAACGACATACAAAGCCGGCATTAATCAAATGCACAGACAGGTCTCTATATAAAATAAAATCTTTTTGGCGAATCATAAGCGATAACATGCATTTATTTAGCGAATCGGAGCTCGTACAAAATCGCTGGAGATTTTATGTAGGAAAACTTTTAAAACACGAAGTCGATGGACCCGCTGCCCTCCTCCTCGATAACTTTGACTCCCATGTTTCTGAGGAGGGTCAGCGTGTCGTTGCCGAGTAGTAGTGTTATCGTCCAATCAAAACCCTGCCGTGTTTTATTGTCGGTTTCGACAGTGAGGCGATTACATATAGAAGATACCATTCAGTCATGCCGGCTTTGTATGTCGTTGTCCGTAACGCACAGCCTCGATGAGCGGACTTTTCAAAATAGCGCCTTGGAAACCACCGCTCGTGCCCACGTCACTACTAGCTTGACTCGTTTTGAGTTTCGTTGAGGCTATTGCAGGCGACTCAACAGCAAAATGACGAGCCCCGATGGCCAAGATGTCTCGGAGCATTGGGCGGGGGAGTATTATCGTCAGCAGATCGAGGCTCGCAAAACGCACGGGTGGAAAATTTTCTTGCATCTGACTGCACCATCGTGGGGCACATCGTTGTCGGACCGCTCGCGCTGCTTCTGCTGTTCACCGCCGCGGGGTATTTGTCGGACGCTAGTGTCCTCATCCAGGCCAACCAGAGCATTTTTGCGTTTACATAACGTGATGGTTCTATGGTTGAAGGGTGCACGGGGTGTCTTGGTCCCTACAAAATCGCCATGCTCAAGTATACGCTGTTGAAAGGGGTGGACATTGCATCAGCCCCAACTTTCTTTACCTTGACGTCCATCGCTCCAAACGTGTCGCTGTACGACATTAACCCTCTGAGTGACGAAGTTTTCGCGTTCTCGGATGCTCTCGGTGGGAACGGAACGCTTTGCCAGAGCAGCTACAACGGCGCACGAGCTGCTCAACATCGTCCGAATAGCGGAGCTTAATCTCTAACCGCAAATGGTGCGAGAGCTTAAGCTGGCCATCAAGTACGCAGACGAGTGTCTCTCGAAATGGATCATGATGTCGGTCGTGCGGCTGTTCCAGTATCCTACAAGTGCTGGGAGCGCCGAGTTTGGCCACATTCCTGTCGTAGACACTCATGTTTTCCCAGACTACACAGAATGTCGCCCTGATGTCGGCTAGTGTTGGAAACTAAAGGCGAAGATTTACTGGCAGTAGTTCCGGATGAACTGACCTTGTTCCCATACAGCTTCACGAGCAGTTTGCCTCCGATCTCTCGAATAGCCCCAGCCGATCAATGCGTCTTCGTACTCTTCCATCAACCTAATGAAGGCGCGCTCAGGAGACCAGCACCACTTCCGCCTCATATGGGATTCCCATATGAGGCGGAAGTGGTGGTCAAGATAACAAGGTGCATAGCTTGTTATCACCTTTAGTTGCGTGGGATTCTTGCTTCTCTCCTAGCAGAAGGCATCTTTCGAGTCGATACTCGCGCAGAATGCCGAGATTTTGCGCAAGATGTCAGAGCATGAAGCAAAGTACTGTGGACTGAATGATGCTTGCGTGCTATTCACATTGAACATGCCCATCGTCATCGCGGTGCTGTCTGTAGGCGTGGGCGTGGTGGCAGTGATCACACCCTTCATCATAGAGAAGATGAGTCCAAAGATGAAGAGCGCCGTACGATCCGGTGGCGCCAACGTAACGCAGAATATTGCAGTATCCGATTCCAACAGCAAAAAAAGGTGTATGAAACCAATTCCACCCAGAACGACCATCTCACTTCGTTCGAGAGGAACTGCATCGGCTCTCCATTCCACAAACTGTTCTGGGACTGCGACGATATGGCCTACATCATGTACAAAGGTAGACGCTGCTCACAGGGTATCTCTACTACGCGGGCACATCTACCAGGCTTTCTCGGTCATGTTGCTTCTTATCGCGCGACTGCTACCTAAAAGTGTACTTCGCACGTTCAACGTGTTGATATTGCGTTGGCATATCAACCCGAAAGAAGGCACGCTACGCCAGCCCTGATGTGTACTTGTACCATGCATGCGAGGAAAACCATAAGTGGGCTGGTGATACACCAGTAGCTTAACCAACTTATAATAGTGGTGTGGTGCACGACCGAAACGCATGCAATGATGCCAGCAATGAACTGTCTACCATTCATCATTAACCTCCAGGTGTTGGCAGGGGTAAACGAAGGAGCAACACAGCACTATACCCATAATACTAGGCGACGTCGAACATGCTGTAACGTTAGCCATCTTTCTGGTTTTCATGTTCTTCACACCATGTTCATCTACTTTCGTAAATACTATCGCAGCATACAACCCTTCATACAAACATAAAGCGCACGCAAATGGGTCGAAGCCGCAGCCGCAGCGCGTCCCCGGGGCGCGCGCGCCGCCGCGGTGGATCGTCCTCCTCCTCGCGTCGTGACCGCCATGTTTCTTCGTCCCGCCGACGCAGCCGTAGCCGCAGTCGCCGCCGAGAGGAGCCCCGAGCCGCGCCCGACGACAAGAAGGGGGATATCTCGCTCAGCATCGAAGAGAGCAACAAGCTGCGCGTGTCGCTGGGACTTAAGCTGCTGTCCGTGGGTCCCTCAAAGAAGGAGCAGGCGGTGGTGAATGTACAGAAGAGCAGCGAACAGCTGGAGGCGGAGCGCGCGCAGCAACAACTCAAGCGCAAGCTGCAGCAGTCCAAGACGCGGCGGGAATTGACCCAGAAACTGGCCGGAAAGTCACTCGGAGAACAGCTACGAGCAGATTTAGAGACCCAAAAGAAGGGAGAAAAGACCCACGAAGCTCTGGAGTGGGTGAAACAGTCTAGGAAGAAGAAAAAAGAGGAGAAAGTAGAGACACAGGAGAGTGAGAGGTATGATGCTGCTGCGCTGGCAGGCTTGACGGTGGGCCACTCGTTGGACACCTTTGAGGACGGACAGGAGGTGGTACTGACGCTCAAGGACTCGAGGGTCTTGGGTCAAGACGGCAAGGACTTGAACGACGAGGAGGACGAACTCGTGAACGTCGAGTTGAGCGAGAAGGACCGACGTGCGGCTCACCAGGCGAGAGCCAAGCGAGCCGCGATGCCCGTGTACTCAGGGTATGACGACGACGAGTTCGTTGAGATGGGGAACCCACGTAAAATGAAGAAGAATGGTCCCAAGTTGCTGGCACATTATGACGAAGAGCAGGACGCAATGGATGCGGACGCGGCCAGGAAGTTTAAGCTGGATGCGGCTGGAGGGTCGGTGGTGTTGCAGGACGAGGGAAAACAGGAGGAGGTGGAGGATGTAGCGGTGATCTCGCTCGCGATGGACCGGACCCGACGCGCGGAGGACTACTACACGAAGGAGGAAGTGGACGCGCAGTTTGCCAAGCACAAGAAAGGCAAGAAGCTGCGCAAGAAGAAGAAAAAAACTCGGCGGCACCATGACGAGGACCTCGGTGAGAACGACACAGTGGAAGTGCAGCTGAGCACTGGAGCTGCAGAGAAAGACAGTGGTGGCGCTGCGTCTCTTGTTGCCCAGCTGGAGCAGGAGGCGATGCAGACTGGCGAATCCGCGTCGAAGGACCGTGGAAAACGCAAACGTAGCCGTCGCGATGACGATAAAGATCCTGAAGAGGAGGAGAACCTACTTCGTTTCCAGGAGGCACGCGAAAAGGCAAATGCCGCAGCGTCAGAGGCGCTGGCTGCCAGCTCAGGTAAGAGGCGGATGAAACGTCGACCGATCGACGATAGCGAAATCGTGGACGACGCTGCAGCAATAGAGCAGGAGCTTGGTGCTTCACTGGCCCGTGCACGGCAGTTGGCGCAACAACAAGCTCAAATGAAGGTTCCAGTTGCTCCGACAACCAGTGAAGATCGGATCGCTCAGTTGGTGAACCAAACTATCAGCATCGAGGATGCCACAACTCCTGCTGTTCCCACAGACAACACTGAAGACGTCGCAATGGATGGCTCATCCAATCACTTCAGCAAGCCTGTTGGTCATGTATTTGGCGAAATGACATCGAACACTGTCGTGTTCAACGAGGCAACTGACTTCGAGACTCGTCTACGCGACGCTATGGAGAAGCGTGCAGCTCAATTTCAGGTTGCAGCTGGAGGCACAACAGTGCCAACTACATCAGTGAACGAGAAGACTGAAAAAACTACTGCTACTGAAGAGCAGAAGCAAGAGGAGGGCATGGAGATCGACGAGGAAACGAAAGAGGAGGACAATGACGAGGATGAGGCAAATGAGAACGAGGTGTGGGGCGAGGAGCAGCCACTGGTGGGCACGGGAATGGGTGCGACCCTAGCGCTACTACGCAAGACTGGCGACCTGCGTCAGACTCGAGTAGAACGACAGACTGGGCGTGCCAATGATACACGTGATCGCAACTTCGAGGACGATCTCCGCGTCAAGAACGGCGTGAAACTAGACTACCGCGATGAGTTTGGCCGGCTGCTCACAAAGAAGGAGGCCTTCCGTATGCTGTCGTACAAGTTCCACGGCCAGGAGCCAGGAAAGAAGAAAAAGGAAAAACGGCTGAAGCAACTCAAGGAGGAGCTCGAGGCGCAGAAACTGCTCTCTGGAGAAGGAAGCACCAAGATGATGAAGGTGCTCGAGAAGAAACAGAAACACACCAAGGAAGCCCACGTTGTGTTATCGAGCGGTGTGTAGCCGCTACACACACGACTCCCACTCATGCTGAGAACGGGTAAGGTGGAAATAACACTCGGAATGGCATTGCCGTGGCATGATCTTGCTTGTAAGTTTACTCAAAAACTATTTCCTCATTTTGTATAGGATCCCAGCAGAGCTCGCGATAGCGGGAAACCATTCATGGCCATTTGCCTTGGAGCTGTCGGATTCTATGTGCTGCTCTTTCCCGGCGTGGAGCAGAAGGCTTGTGCCTTCTACAGGTTCATTTCTGTAACATACGACCAAAGTAGAACCAAAGAGATCGAGAAAGAGACCGCGATAAGTGCTCTTTTCTCTTGCGACCATGGACTCTTGGACGAAGGCCCGTGGGTAGCGATTGTCCAGTATTTCCAGTCTCGTAGCGTCTTGGTGACCGTCTGGGGTAAGTTTACTGTTTGGAAACAGTGCGGTAGCAGACTGTACTTAGGATTGTACTGGTAGGTGGATTCTGCTGACATTCTCCAGTTGATACGTGAAAATGAGCGCCTCGAGGCGGAAAACCGAGACGTCCAAGTGATGATCTCTGCAGTGATGCAGAAGACCCTTGCTCACCTGCACCTCCAACACCAAAAGATTGAAAGCAAGCACGACCAGGAGGCCCAGGACGCTCAAGTGCTGATCGCTGCGCTGAAGGAGCGACTCAAAGCTGAGCAGGACGACAAGACCGAGCTCAGGCGGAAGCTGACAGCCCTCGAGAAGCGCCGTCGATCGGATGAAAAGAGATCACGAAGCTGAGGAACCGCTTCAACGAGCGCCGAGTTACGCGGCGGAGATCATCAAACTGGAGAAACAGGTAGCGATGCTCAAGATGGAGAAGAAGATGCACGACAAGAACCACCTGCTCGCGCTGCAGCGGCAGATGCAGAAGAACCACGACTGCAGCAACCAGAAGAAGCTCTGTAGCGAGTGCGACCAGTAAAATCGGCTTCAACGCATGCAGTGGAGGACGCAATACATGTAGTCGTCATAAGCTGCTAAAGTGCTAGCCGTGACAACCTCAATTGAGTTTTCAGGTGTAGAAGTTGCCTTTTTCTTGAGGTAGCATTTTTTTGCAATGAGTCACTACCGAATTGGGAGTATAATACATGTATCATGCACTAAAGCAGCAGTCCATCACTAGAAAATATGACTTCCGTTGCCATCTACTGCATCAAAGTGGCAATTGCGGCAGCAGAATTGCCTCCAACGCTGTCCAATGCTAAAATAAATTGCCTATCAGCCAAGAAAACGTCGCGATCTTGCAGACAGCTTTTTGTCGAGAAGTGGGACTAAACGATTTCCCTCCAACCACATCTCTCCAACCTCATTTTCATCCAATCCCCACAGTGGCGGAATAAGGCATCCGACAGCACCCACAGCCATTTTCCAAAAGCACGACCCTCCATTCTCATGTCGGAGCACGCGCGCGAGTACGATCCGCTGTTCCCGCGCAGCTTTGCGGCGTCGTCCACGACGTCCACGTCCACCGCACCGCGCTGCTACGGCGGATTCGAGCAGCAGAAGCGCGTGTGGGCGTCCACTGCGCAGCGGTCGCAGCGCATCCGCGTGATTGCGGCGCTGCAACTGTTGCTCGGGCTGCTGGCGTCGGGCAACTACCTGTGGCTGTCCAACATCTTCATGTTCGTGGTGGGCGTCGTGGGGCTACTGGCTGTGCGCTCGGAGCGCATGAGCTGGACCGTTGTGGTGCGTTTTTTTTTTTGCATATATTGACCCATTTGGCAAAAGATTTTCTGATTTGAGCTTTTATGTTGTGTTGTAGTATTTGCTGCTGAGTGCCATGGAGTTTGCACGTATTGTGATGCTCACACCACATCTGTACGAACGGTTTGAGGTGCCGGGGTACGCGTTTACGCACTATGAAATCTTCCAGGTGGCGGTGCTCGTGCTGGAAGAAGTGCTGCTAGTGGTGAGGAGAATATTGTGCAGAAGAGGGATTGAAGAGGTTCTGATGTTTCTGTGTGTGTTTTATTGTACAGCCAGCAGCGTTCTTTGTGTGCATTGCAGCAGCGGCGGCGGTTGCCAATCCATTGTGGTAATCGCTCGATGCTGGATGCGGACGGACGCATCGATTCATTATCAGAGAAGGACGAGACGAGCACCTCGACGACACAAGGACAAGACAAAGACACAAGCTGGATACGGGATCGTGATCTGGACTTTTTGTGCCATGCCATCTTCTTCTCCCCCTTGAGCCCGGAACATTAGTACTTTTATGCCACATTGTGGTGGCGTGGCGTGGGTATTTTTCTGCATGTAGAGGCTGGCTGTTATGGCAGCTCTCGTACGTGTATTCTCGCACAGCTAACTTAATCTATATCGCTTCACGACACAAGCGGTGAATCCTAGATCAGCTCGATCCCGCCTGCCTCCACGTGGCTCTGGACGCTCCGGTAGCGCAGCACGTAGCGATCCACAGGGTGCATCTGAACGAAGTCGTCGCCCTTGTCGTCGCACTGCACGCCGCCCACCTCGTCCTTGGCCTCGCAGAACACGAAGGTGTCCAGATTCGGCTCCGGTACTGACATGCATCGCCAAAATACAAGCATCCAGATTAGAATCAGGAAGACCAGCCAGCGACCATTACGAACATCAAAAACAGACATTCCTACCCATGTCTTTAGTGGCAATGCTGCGGTGCTCCTCTGCGAACTTGCCCAGTGCTAGATCGTTCATATGTGACTCCAAGAGCATCACAAACCTGTGCATTTAAGGCAACAGCAAGGCAACTCATAAGAACAATCCGCCTGAGCATAGTACAAAAGGTTAGCACACGTACTGCTGGGCGAAGTGGCGCTCCTTCATCGACAGTCGCTGGGTCAGCACGGCATCTCCCAGAATGTGAACAGCGAACTTTTCAATCTTCATAGCAGCACAGCACTCAATATCAGCAAATAATATACCTCATCAGAAGCTGAGGCTTCTGACTACAAGTCTCTCTCACCTTGCGCAGCCGCGTGCGCAGATACGACGAGACCATGTAGCGCAGTCGGTCGATCTCCATCTGATAGAGTTTGTTAATGAAGGACTTCTCCTCCGTGAGCTGCGTGCGGTCCTCGTGGACCGAGTCGACGTATTCCTGCTGGTTGCGGATCTGCTCGAGCATCTCAGACACCATCTCGTCGTTGTACTGCAGGATCTCCGGGGCGTTCTGTCGGATGCAAGGAGTACTGGTGGTTAGCGCTCAATAATTTTGTTAATTCTGCGGGCATGCAGGTAGTTAGCAGTGCAAAATGAAGACGAGACGCAGACACACCAGCTCGTTGACCCAGAGCGAGCGCATGCGCACGACATCTTCGTTCAGGTTGTCCCGATCGAACTCGGGCTGCGACGGCGTTTCCATGGCCGACGATTAAATGGTTAAATTTCGGAACCGATATTGATACCGGTACTGAACATATTAAATACATATAGCTCTTTTGAGAAAGGCATCTTACAGAGCTATGAGCTACTTGGGCAGCTCGAGGCTGTAGTGCTGCTCTTTCTCGCTATGATGGTGGATTCTAGAGCTGACCAACTTCAGTGGTGAAATCAACGCGGCGCGAAAAAGACCGGCGAGAAGAACGCACCAGAGACCTCATGGGCGCCGTCAACTGCTGCGCTCAAACTGCCCCTGATGGTGCGTGTCCGGTGTTGCAGGCGGTGCTTGAGGAGACTGACACTGTGGTGGTGCGTCGATATGTGTGGCAGTGGACGCGTGGAAGACAAGCAACCATCACCGGACGCTGAGCAAGCATGAAGCGAGAGCGCTGATGCCCATGTACTACTACGAGCCGTCGCTGTCACTGGACCACGAAAGCCCCGCATCGAGCACGGACGACGGCCTGGGACTCTTTCCAGACACCCCGCTATCGGTGTCGCGCTGCCACGACGTCGAGGACAAGTCTGTCGTGGTTGTGTCCACTGAAGGCGAGGTCGAGATAGAGGACGGTCTGGAGGAGGAGAAGGCGCTGCCGGCTGACGATGAACAGCGAGAGTTGTCGCCAGAAGAGCGAGCCCTGCTACCAGCCCCAAACTCATGCCCTCGATCTGGTACGCTTACTTCTTGTCTTAGTGTGCCAGCGCATTTAGCGCGTCACTGACTGGATGCTGCTCTTGGACAGGTATCAACTTGCGCCGACTGTCCCCGACCTTCGGCAGCAGTACGTCCCATGCATTGATGCCGCGCCGCACGCGCTCCTTCAGCGAAGGTGCAGCAAGCAGCATTAGCTCGGAGTACTTTCCTGCTGTAGCTGACTATTCGTGTGTGTGTGTGTGAACAGCTCCCTCTCCACCCCGCCTCGAGGACTACCTGTGCACGTGCAAGTACTGCCCGCGCGCCATGACCATCCAGCGCGCGTTTCAGCTGTACGGTTTTGCGCTCGACCACCCGCAGAGCGACGCGCTGCTGCGAGTGCTGCGTGCCTGCGCCAACTACGACGAGACCATCATCGAGGTGGACCCTCTGCTCGTGCTGCACGCCGAGAAGATGCTAGAGGAGCTCGGCTTCGACGAGGACCAGACGTTCCGCCTTCTCATAGCCTCACACTTCCAGTGCGCGTAACCTGCTGCTACAGAGCGGTCAATAGCACTAAGTGGCCTACAGCTAGCATGTTGAAGCGACCATCGAAAACCACATAACAAGTAATCAACACGTATCTGCCATAATATCGCGTTATATAGCACATATGAAACAATGATCCGTTATTGAGCCTTTACAACTGTAACCGTTTAAAGTTCGATTCCAGCGTGTTATGGTTGTAATCGGCTGGCTTGGGACGTGGCGGCCATGCTGGCATTTTCGGAAGATCTTTCTCGGACTCAAGACTAACTCCGCCCCCACAAGCAACTATGGCCCGCGAGCAGACGTACATCATGATCAAGCCGGACGGCGTGCAGCGCCACCTGGTGGGCGAGATCATCAAGCGTTTCGAGACCAAGGGCTACAAGCTCGTGGCGCTCAAGCTGGCGCGCCCGGCGGTGGAGCACCTGGAGGCTCACTACGCGGACCTGGCTGGCCGCCCCTTCTTCCCGGCGCTCATCAAGTACATGAGCTCGGGCCCCGTGACGTGCATGGTCTGGGAGGGAACCAACGTGGTGCTTGAGGGCCGCAAGATGCTGGGCGCCACCAAGCCCACCGACTCGGCGCTGGGCACGATCCGCGGCGACTTCTGCGTGGACGTGGGCCGCAACGTGTGCCACGGCTCGGACTCGGTCGAGTCGGCCCAGAAGGAGATCGCTCTGTGGTTCCCGGAGGGCGTCATTGAGTGGGGTGCCTACGACGACGAGTGGGTGTACGAGAAGTGAATTCCTCGCTCTGCAGTTGCAGCTCCGTCAGTTCCAGTTGTAGCCGCCGTTGAAGAGCAAGAGGCAGGACTCCCGCCCCCATCAGGGTGCGCGCACTGCACTCTGTCGTAGCTAAAATCTCAAACTCAGTAATGAACACAAGTGGACGAGGCGTCGATGAAGGTCACTCAACCTGTCGACGGCTTGTGTCTCTGCATTTGTTTCTCACTCTGGCGTCCTCTTCAGATTGACGGTTCTATAAATACATGTACAGCTCTGAGGCAGAAACGTCTGCGACGATGGCGCTGCACATGGCCTGAAATGCAGCTGGGCAAGCTCCGAGGGATAAGAACGGACAGTGCCTCCCTCGGAGTCTCTACCGTCGCTGGTCTCTGCGCTGGGGCATTCTCACCCACTTACATCAATCGAACTCTGTCGTTTTTCGGGCCGGAGCACTGGACGCGAAGCCTCGTTGTGGTATATTGACGCACGCCGCCTTCCTCATTAGATCCAATCGACCAGGGGAGCTGCCATGTCCTCGGACGAGTACGAGGTGCACGTTCTGCCTGCGTTCGTGCCCATCTTCTGGGTCTTCGTGGCCGTCGGCATCGTGCTCTTCTATTTCTCGCTCGGTTACGCCAAGAAGTACTCGACCACCGCTGCCTTCCTGCTCACGGTACGTGTTGCCCCGCTTGGTCATGTGTGAGTCGGTTGTCCTAATCCCTTCCCTAGCCATTTATCTGCTTCAGCATCGTCTTCGACAATGCCGTCATGGCGACGACGGGTATCGACCGACGCCACGCCAGCACGCAGGCCATGCTGGCCTTCCACGCGTGCGTGACCCCCATGCTGCTGCTGGTATGCTACGAGCTCGCGTACCTGGTGCACAAGCACAAGTCGGTCAACTTCTGCGGCATCTCGTTCGAGAGCGGACACCGCGAACGCGGCAGCAGCTGTGACAACGCCGGCGCAGCCTCCGATCTGGCCAAGCGCCGCTGGTGGGTCTCGACGTGTCTTCGGTTCTTCGTGTGGCTCGTGGGCTGCGCCCTGTTAGTGCTCAACCTGCTGGTGGCGTACCGCTGGACCTCGGACCTCACGCCTGAGATCGCCAGCATGTACGCGCTCCATGGAGATAGCACGGCCCATGTAGTGTGTGCCATCCTGCCGGCTCTGGTGCTGGTGGCGCTTGCGTTGTACATTGGCCTGCGGCTGTGGAATTACGGCACGAACTACTCGTACATGGTGCACGCTACATGCTTCAATCCGTGGATCTGGATGCTCGTGGGGGCGGTGGCGCTGCTCATCGGCTACCTCATGCCGTCACCGATCTACACGCTGTCTTCGAACGCCGGCGAGCTCATCATGATGGCCACGATCGTCCGCATGTTCCGCGAGGTGCACCACGACATGCAGCAGGGCCTGCAGTTCGGCGAGTTCATCGACCCGGAAGGTGCTGCTGCTCGCCGACAAGGACCCAGCAGCCCAAGTACGCGCAGCAGGAGTCTGAGTCTCAGCAAGAGCGTCAGCCGCAGCAAGATGGCAGTTGACCACCCGAGCGGCTACATGGCTGTGACGACTCCGAAGCAGTCGGCGCTGCCTGCCACCTTCGCCAACAGACTCCGCCACGGTGATGAAGAGGGAGACGCGCAACCCAGCGCGAGTGCCGCCTACCTTTCGGTCGTCGTAACTCAAGAGCGTACTAACCCGCTGTGCCAGTAAGAAAGAAGCGTAGCAGGACACCTTTTTGCTTCCCTGGAGGACCCCACATTGGCGCACATGTACATGTAGAAGACTCAACAATCCACTTATTCTCCATTGACGTACATGTACCTGCAATATCTCCATTCCCTGTCGACAAGACATGAACGAACGCAGCTTAGCGAAATGAAAAAGGTTGTGTCTCTTGTCACTGTCCTTGCAAGGCTGTCTACATGTCCGTCTACATGTTCCGCAGCGCCTCCTCCTCCTCGTGCTCGAGACGCATGGCTTCCTTGATGGCGCGACTCTCGGCCTCCACCCATCCCTTCTCAATGTCGTCGTAGTCAGCCGGGTCGGCGAACTCGATGCCACGCATCTTGGAGAACTTCTCGAGGAAGCGGTGGCTTTCCACCTGGTCGTACTTCTCGATGAGCAGGTTGTAGGCGTCCTCCTCCGGGATGCCGTGCTCAATGAGCGTCAGCTGCTCGTCTGCGAACTCGTAGGCCGTCTGGCCGTCCACGATACCGTCGCGCTGCTTCATGTAGAGCTCGGCCAAGCGGTCCTGCGGGAACGTGATGACGGGCAGCTTGTCGCGGTCCTGGCGCGGCACCGGCGGCGGCGGGAAGCGGTCCACCATGGACACCCAGGACGGACGACGCATTCCCCCGTTGCGGGACAGGCCCTTCACCAGTCGGATCATGTCCATCGTGCGCTTCCTAGCTCGCCCCATGCTTGCCTTGCCTGTAACTCGTGTGGTCTGGAAAGCTCTCGGAGCCGCTCGCTTTAAATGGATTTTAAACCAATGAGATGTAGCCTGGTAAAGAGTATGTGATGTATACTAGTTCTTTCTTAAACCAGTTAGTTACAGTATGACTGCAGGTACTGATTGACTTGAAGCTCACATTTACAACGCACTCCAATTATTGTAGGGGCAGAAGTCTTCTTGTGCACCCCAACATCGCAATTAATAATCAATGGCATGTTATTAGTGACTGTGATCATGAAAAAATAAGAGTCTTGTTTGTTACAAGGCGCTATTGAGGACGACGAGAAAGGCAACGTTGCTTTCACTTGTAGAGGACGGATACCTCTGCTACCGTCTGATGAAGTCCCATCCTGTGGTTCTCCGCCTGTACCCGGTCTTCTTGGCCTGCAGCGCAATTGTAACCACATTGTCAAGTGCTTTTCGATGTCAACGCGTTTTGCTGCTAACGCTAAACTCTTTGCAGGGCAGCTTTGCCTTGTGTCAATGGTATCATGTCACGGATGTAAGCACTCACGTCTTTTGGCCTATACCATATTATGAGCTAACATTGACACTTACGAGCACAGCTCGAGAACCGCGAGCAGTACCACGACATGTCGCTCAAGTACATGCTTACAGCAGTCCCGCAGCTACTGGCAGCATTGCTGCTGCTCTACTACTCGTGCACCTTTTCGCGAGCGTCAAGTGCCTTCGTGCATCGCATGCTGGCGACATCATGTCTGCATCAAGGCGTCGCAAGTCTGATGCTCGGTTCCTTCGTTTTCTCGGCTTTTCACGTGTCGCTGAGCGTGTGCTGCTCGTTCCCAGACTTGTGGTATGTGTTTCCTAGGAGCGTGTCGATGGCAACTCACAATTGTCTGTTTGTTTGTTGTAGCCCGGTGTACCCCTCAAGCTGCCAGCTCAGTCACATTGTTGCATGCCCAGAGGCCGTCGCGCACCTCACAAGCTACAACCTGTACCCCCGACTGGTTCACTTCTGCGCAACTTTTACCATGCTGTTCGCTCTGTCCAGCATCGAGACAGCACACAACATCAAAGACCTGAACTCTCGTGTGCGTCGCGCTAAGATCGTCACTTTTTCAAGACACGAACCCGTTTACGACGCCTCCGCTTCCGTGGCGCTCTAGCGTTGTGAGATGCAACAAAAACACTTCTGCAGCATTACCAACAGGGGAGATCGAAGAACCACCGCAAATCCTAGTTCAGATTCGATTGACACCTTACCACCTCAAATCAATGCACCAATTGTGCCCACGGATCTTGCAAAAACGATGGTTGAAAGAGCACGCGCCCAGGTCCGTTCTCGACCGCATACCGTTGCTGCACTTGTCGAGGACGCATTTCCTCTCTCTGCTGCTGCTGATTTCCATACTGCATCTCTCTTCCCACATCTCGCCCTGCATCGACACGTCCATTGGCTGCTTCCAGCTGCTTCCACGGGTCCTCCAGGAACGACGGCATGAAGAAGCGCGAGGCGTCCCGCACGTCGTCGCTCGGTCCTCTCTTGCGCTTGAATTGTGGCTGGTTAAAACCTCTACCTTGTCTGTGCTGCTGTTGGTTTCCCCCACGTCCCCGTCCTCCTCTTCCTCTTCCTCCTCCGCGTCCACCTCGGAATCCCCCACGACCTCCTTGAGTCTGTCGATACGGAGCTGGCGGCTGCGTCTGCTGCTGGAACTTGGGCTGGCGCTGCTGCATCTGACGCATCATGGCCTGAAGCTGTGGCGGCATCGGGGGCGGAGGCCCCACAGGCCCATTCCCACGTAGAGGCGGAGGCAGCGGTGGCGGCGTCATAGAAACTAAGAAATAGAAACATGGTGTTTCCTACACCACAATAATGTAGTGCACACCATGTTTTTATTCGGGAGGTCACGCGAGCCCAACCAAGTTCCGCATCAAGTGAGTAGCTACCGCGAGTGCGCACGCAGTCCACCAGTAGCCAAAAGAGAGAGAAGGACCTTCACTCTTGCAGCCCACACAGCGGCAGATTTGTTGAAGCGTGTGACTGTGTCTTGTGTGGCTTAGTGACGTCCCTATGAGCCACTACGGGCCGTCCCCCAACGGCACCGCGTTTCCGCGCGGCAACCCGCCGCCGTTCCGTCCTCCGCAAGCCTTTCCACGCGGTGGACCGCCCCCGCTCCGTCCTCCGTTCGCAGCTCGAGGCCCGCCGCCACCATTCGCGTTCCGAGGACCTCCTCCAGCCTTCCAGGGCCGCGGCGGACCTCCTTTGCGTGGGCCGCCCCCAGGAATGGTCATGCCTGCTATGGGACTTAATATCCAGCCGCCTGTGATGGTGGCGCAGGGTTTCCAGGCTCCTCCGTCTCCAGCCAATGCTAGATCAGTTCTACCGCCAGGATGGAGCGAATTCAGGACGCCCCAGGGAGCTATATACTACTACAATGCTGCTACAGGGGTAAGTACCTACGACATGCCGACTCATGAGGTGATCACACCGAGGTGGGTGGAGTACAAGGACGAAGCTACCGGATCTTTTTACTACTTTAACACATTGACGAAGGAGACGGTGTGGGACCAGCCAGAGGAGTTTAGGATGCAGAGGGCGCGAGAACAAGTGGCCAAGATGACGAGTGAAGCGATTCAAGTGGCGACGACTTCGCAGTCTGTGCAGGTGCAGGTCCCTTTTCAGAATCAGATCCAGGTTCCTGTTGACCACGGCAGCTCGGCATCGACGGAGAAGGAGGATGAGGACGATGAAGAGGAGATTAAACGACAGCAAACACAGGAACAAGCTCGTAAGAAGCGGAAGGAGCAGCAGGAGCGCGAACAGGCTGCAGAGTTTCAGGGAATGCCGCGTGGCGAGCGGATGGCTGCGTTCAAGCAGTTTTTGGAGGATAAACAGGTTACACATACGCTGAAATGGGGTGACGCTCAGCGTGTAATCGGGAAGGACTCGGCGATGCACAACGACCCGCGGTGGAAGTTTGCACTCAACACCGTGGGTGAGAAGAAGCAGGCCTTCGCTGAGTACTGCACGCAGGCCAAGAACCGAGCAACTATCGAAAAGCGCCGGCTTGTCAAGAAGGCACGGGAGGAGTTTATTGAGTTGCTGGGACTGTTCGAGTCAAGCCTGGCTCCGCCTTCGCGACGCCGTCAGATTGCTTGGGATGAGGTGACAGAGAGCAATAATTTTTATGCTTTGCGAAAGGATCCGCGGTGGTCTGCCATTGAGGAGACACGCGAGAGGCAACAGTTATTTGCTACCTTCATGCAGGATCTGGAACGCAACCAGAAAGCCCGTCTTGCAAAGCGGCGGGAAGCATTGCAAACAAGCTTTATGGGACTCATGCGTCAGCGTGTCGAGTCAAAGCAACTCGAGGTTGGAGGTAAGCGCTCCAGGCGCTTGGATAGTGACACTAAACGCCGCGTTTTGGATTTGCTGGAAGAGGTCGAGCTTCCGGGTGACAACGGCAAGGTCGGTGAAGAAGCGCTTCAAATTGTGGACAGGCATGATGTGTACGATTGGGCAGAGCAAGTTCTGCGTGAACGACGTGAGCTAGAACATGCGCAACGTAAGCGTGAGCGCGCTGAACACGCTGAGCGTGAAGAGAAACTGGGCCGTGAGCTGAATGAGAGACTGAAAGCGTTTGCAGCGACCCGGCAACTTACAGTTGGAAGCACTTGGGAGGAGTTCTCTGCTGAGCACCTTAAACGCGCCAGTGAAGAACAGATTACAGAATCTAAGGTGGACGTGGATGGAGAGGCTGGCAAAGACGACGAAGACGAGAAACGTGAAGGCGGTGATGGCGAGCATCTTTACGTGAAGACACAGCGTCGCATTTTTGACAAGTTTGTGCGTAGTCTGCGTCGGAACCTGGAGCCTGCTGCATCAGTAATTCGAGCACACCTGGACCGCAGTGGTGAACCACCTTTACGAGTAACTGAGACGACGACGTACGCGGTGTTCACCGATGCACTCGAAAGCGGTGTGGGTGTTGCTCTGGACAGCAACGCGCCCGAAGAGGGCGAGGAAGAAGGCGAGGAACAGGTCAGTGAAGAGGCGAGTGGCGGCTCTGATAAGTCGGACATCGCGGACCCAAACTCTGTGGAGACTGAAGAGACCAAGAAGCTAACCGCTGACGAGGTTACTGCTGCACTTGAGGCTGCAGTCACGCAGCAGCGAGAGAAAGGGGATGCCACGGCTGTGGAATTCCCCGTATTTGTGCGTCAGGTGTATGATATGTGGGTGGCGATGGCGAAAGAAGACAGCAGGGGGGAGGACGAAAAGAAGTTCAAGCACCGCAAGCGAAGCCGCAAGGAAAGCCATGACTCAGTGCCAGAGGATGACGCCGACGGAGACCGACCTCGTCGCTCGCGCCGTCGCTCCTCTGCGACTGACGAGCTCGTGGACGATAAGAATCACAAGAAGCGTCGAAGATCATCACGGAAACGTCGTCGCAGTCACGGATCGCCGTCCGTCTCACGTTCCAGGTCGCGCTCGCGGTCCGAGACCCGTCGCGAGTCGGCCAGACGCAGCCGAACCAACCGCAGTCGCAGTCGTAGCCGCAATCAATCGCGCTCCCGTGACCACGGGGCCGTGTTGCCTCCCAGCTTAGCCGCTACCAGCTCCACGCCTGGCGTCGACACGGTGCCGGTGGAAGCGTTCTCGCCGCTCCGAAAGCCGACGAAGATGCTGTCTGAAGCAGAAGAAGCTGCCAAAGCTGAGGAAATCATTCGTCAGGCACGCCTAAAGCTGGAAACCAAGAGCAAGAGCAACTCCGACGACAGCGAGCTCGAAGAGGGCGAAGAGCTGGAGGAGGGCGAGGAGGCGGAGGAATAGACAACACAGTAAGCTGCACCATGGCTGTGCAAATAATCTCTGCAACAACACGAGCTAAAAAGTATCTTCCACTGGATGCAGCCACATGGTGCGCACGCTACGGTAGTCGCCGTCGTCGTTTCGGCGGAAGGCTTTGCAGCAAAGCTGACGTTGTTCTCCTTAGTCTCGTCTGAAGCAGGTCTCAGCTTGAAACACCTCTGGTTTCTGAAGGCAACGTGGCGATGGCTGGCGGGCCTGACCAGAACGACACGAGCGGACAACGGGTCGCATCGAGTCGATTGCCACAGCCACCGCAAGAGCGATCCAACTTCGATGTGGCTTGCGGTGGAAATGATCGCGGTCGTGGAGAAGACGATCTTCGGTAGGACACCAGCAAGCCTCCAGCGTTTACAGAGGGACACATACATGCGAGCACTACGTCAACGGTACATGTAGTTGACGACATGTTCTGCTTACATGTCCGTCATCCACGACAGCCGCACTATTCTGTTTTGCCGTGTGTCCCAGCAATCAGCGGCACCAGCATTTCCAGACGTCGGTTGGCTTTTCATCAGCAGGAGTTCGTCAAGATGCCCTCAATGGCTCAGGTTGAAGTTTTACCGCAGTTGGATGCTTGGTTTGACTGATGATCATCAGCATGCTTCACGTTGAAGCCTTCAACCGTTGCTTGACCGGTGCTTTTGCTCTGCACAGCGGCGTTGTAGTCCTGTCCGCCCGAGTTCGCCGCGATTTGCTTCTGCAGCCTGTCTTGGTCGTTCGCAGCGTACGCAAGCCGCCAACGGCAGCGCTCATGTCGTTGGCACCGCAAAGGCGACAGCCACGGCTGTCTTCGTATGTGCCTGCCGACGGCACAACAAGTCTGGCGTCTTGGCTGGACAAGCGCGATAAACACGGTGGGCCCCAAGCAGCAACGCGTTTTCTTGCAAAATGGACTTGGAGGCGACGATGACACCACCAAGGCGTTCATGCACGTAGCAGCAGACTTTGGCCGCCTGATCACCGACAAGCAGCGCAGCGCAACATCGCATTGCGATGCGACCGTGAAATTTTCACTTGGCTTCAGTATCCGGAAATAGTCCCCTGCCAAATGGGACCATCGTGGCGGCGAGGCTCTCGCCGAGAGCGCCACCGCGCGCCACAGCGTCTGACCGGCGTCAATAGAGTCAACCACAGCGGCGATAGAACTAGCTACATGTACTCACAATAGGACACAATCCATGCAAGTTGAAAGCTCGGTACGACAACTTTCGAAAAGAATACTATCCTAAGCTTATCTTTCACTCTCAAGCCCCGCAACAAGTCGCTTTGCATCTCCCACGGGAGTCCCAGGGTTGTTGGGTCCGATACGCCCACAGCAGTGCTTTTAGAGAATCCAGTGCATATTTTTAGGCAATTGGCTTCTGGAATAGTCCTGCCAGGAGTGAATGTGGCGCAGCACTGGGGCGCAAATAGCCCCTTTTCTTTGCGTTCGCTGCATCATTTTACATACAAAAGACAAGTGAGCCGTGAATGCAACGGTTGGCACACAAAAAGTGCGAGGGGGATGCGCTTCACGCTCAATTCCGCAAACATGTCGTCGTTGCACTTGGTGGCTTTCATTTCAGAATCCGCCGCCTCACGCGCAGAGCTCGTCGGTTACGGTCTCCTCTCGTCGTCTCTCCATGATGGAAAACCCGCTGCACTCGTCGTCCGGCGGCTCGCTCATGCGCAAATCCAGCTCGTCGCGCAGCCTGTCGTCGCTCGCGGACGTGCAGGCGCTGATCCTGGCGCAGGACGAGGAGGAGCAGGCCCAGCGGCGCCACAAGACGCTGCAGAAGCCTCCGCGCCACGCCAGCGTGCCCATGTACGCGCAGATCCTGCTGCAGCTGTGGCAGCGCGAGCTGCAGCGCAACGACGTGGGTCTCACGAGCGACTTCTTCTACGATCTAAACGGCTCGGAGGAGCAGGGCGTGCAGCTCGTCGGCCGCATGCAGACGCTGGGCTTCAACATCACGGTGCCGCAGTTCCTGGCCATGCACCGCTGCTCTATCTACTCGGTCCTGTTGGTGGCTCTCTGAGCTGCGAGCCCAGAAGAAGAAGAACCGACTTGTTTTTTTATCGGTTGATTTGTCCGACCACGCCGTTCCAGCCCCAAAGCCGTTTGTTGCATGTGCGAGACGTAGCGTCACGACATTCCGTAGCATAGCAAGATAATTTATAGCGCACGAGCGTCCTCAGTACATGTACGATACCAACAGCAACTTCAGAAGTTTTCTTTCATTAAATGATATCGGAGTCAACGCCCGCCTGGACGGAATTGGCTCTGGACTTTGCTCTTGTGCAGGCGACCGAGGCGGGTGTTGGCGCGCGACGACTGTCGACGGAATTCGCTCTCGCCGCCCATTGTGCCCGGGTCCACATACTGCGGCCGCGGGTAGCAGATCTTGTAGTGCAGCGCCATATCCACCTGGTTATGGCCCTGTCGGACGGCTTCCTCGATCGCGGCGGGGCTTGTCAGCGTGCGGTTCTCCTCAAAGCGTCTCCTGCTTGGCCAAACAGCAACATCAGCCACAGATCCCTTTTCCACCTTTTCAGTCGCCACGAGAACGTTCCTCGACGCACGTGCATCACAAAGTCTTTTAAGGCCATCGCTTCATTGCGTCGTACCTGGCCTCGGCGCGGATCCAGGTCTGCTCCACGTAGCCGCCTTCCCCTGCAAAGGCAAAGAATCGGCAAATAGGGTGAGGACCAAATCAGCCGCATGAGGCAACGTGTCGTGGAGAAGAAGAGAGGGCGTACATATCCTGGCCACGCGGAGGATGCGGCGGTAGAGCGTGAGTGACATGATGCGGAGTACGGCGAGTCCGTCGTGGCGCCGCTGGCCATGGACAGCGAACGATTCCAGTGGTGACCCCAAACTTGGATCGAAAAGTGACCCCACGTTCTTCATTTGACAGTTGGGATGGGTACCTTCGTGCGACATCCATACAGTGTTGGGGTTTGAAGTCTTTACCGTTGATTTCAATGGCGTTGAAGCGTGCTGGTGCTGCAGACCACCAGGCGTCCAACGGCGGCGAAATTTCAACCTGAACCGGTCGCCGTTGAGAGCATTGCCGATCTCAAGTCCTGCTGATGAAAGTGTTTCCTCCACATGGGCTCCTTTTAGCCAAGCAACGACTGGAAATGTATGTGCTGGCCAGCGGCGGCCTTTACTGGGACACACACGGCAAAACAGAATGGCGCGGCTGTCGTGGTCGGCTGTCGATGACGGACATGTAAGCTGCCGTTGACGTAGTACTCGTATGTGTCCCAAGTTGACTCCCCACGGATGCAAACGCTGGAGACCTGCTGGTTTCCTACCGGAAAATTGTCTTCTCCACGACCGCGATCAGATTCGTCGCAAGCCACATCGAAGTACCCGCTCTTGCGGTGGTGGTGGCAATCGACTCGGTGCGAGTCGTTGTCCGCTCGAGTCGCCCTGGTTAGTTTTGCCCGCCGTCGCCACGTTGCCTTCAGAAACCAGAGGTGCTTCAAACTGAGACCTGCAAATCGGATCGGAGATGAAAGACTTCAGAGTCTGAAGTTCAGACGTCTGATAAAGTTGAAAGATACTTTTCCTTCCTCGATCTAAATTTGTTGAGCATGAAACGCCTCAGCCCTTCGCAACCGTTGACACGACCCCCCCCNCCAGTGCCACCTTTCCACCTCATGCGCGTACTGGTCTGTAAGAACGACGGGTGCTTCGAGTTCGAGCCGGCGAAGCTGTCGCTGCAGCGGCCCGAGCGCTGGAGCGATGTCAAGATGGGGCTAGCGCACGCGCTGTACAGTGAGGAAGAGCTCTTCGCCGTGGGCTCGGCCGACGACATCGCGCTGTTTACGTTCCCGGACGGTTCGCCAGCTGAGGATGAAGAGGGCGACGTCGGGAGCTTGGTGGAGACGGACTCGCGCTGGGTCCTTGACATTTTCGGCAGCCCGTTTCGTCAACGCAGCGACCTGAACCTCCAGACAGACCATGCGATCCGCGGCGTTCGCCGGATCAGTGCGACCCCGTTCCAGTCCATGGAGGTCCGTCGTGCCAGTGCTTTTCAACCGTCTGCTACGCCCATTTCGCCATTGGGGAATGCAGCGCACGGATTCCATGAGACGAGTGTCGAGAGCTATCATGAGCCGTACATTCATATCGGTACGTGGGTTCCGGTGATGATCAAGGAGAAGAAGGCGCCGTTGCCCTTGATGAAGGGACCACCAGCGCAGTATGAGGACGTCCTGGTGACGACAAACCGAGCGCGGGAGTACATCAACAACTTCCGACGTACTGGTCGACCAGTGACTATCCTCAGCATTCAGACGTGCATCCTACCGCTTGCTGCTGCCTGTCCGAGCGCGATATCCCAGCAAGGGCCGCGTATTCTGTATGATGGCGTGTATCACCTGAACGCGGACGAGATGCAGCGTGGCTTCGTGCAGGCGGTGAGACTTTGGTTCAGCTTCGACTGCGAGCAGACCATAAGCGTGACGAAAGTGAACGGCGCGCTGGGTCTCAAGCCTCTACGTCAACAGGACGGGTGGGTTGTGGTGCAGGCGCTACCCGGTTCGCCTTGCTTCGAAGCCGGCATGCGTCGGGACGAGGTCTTCCTCACGCACGTGAACGGCGTCGACGTCTCCCCGCACTCGTTCCCTGCGGTCGGCACAGGTGCAGCATCTCAACAAGCTCAGCAGCCACAACAAAATCAAAAGACAGGGCAAGTCACTTGGCAGGACAGCGTCGTGCCGCTTGTAGAGAAGTGCGAGACGTGCATTTTCACATTCTTTTAAACTCCCAGGAAACTTCAATGTAGCCATCTAAAAATGGCCGACCCAGCATCAGCGCATGCTGCAGCGCTCGATACTTGTTTAGCATTCCCGTTTCTTCTCTCAGCAGCATCTTTAGACGATTTCCTGGTATTTGACCGCAGAAATGCCAGCGAACAACAAGGTCCCGATGTCTACGCCTCCTGTCCGCGAGTTCAACAACATCCCGGCACGTTCACGAGCGCAGCGCGAAGCTGTGTGTGACAAGGAGCAGCGTGAGAAAGAGAGACTTCGTGCGCGCAAAGAAGGCCATGTTCGGGTGGACACTACGGCTGCGGGTAGTGCCATGCTGGTGTACACGCCACAGAGCCAGGGGTTCATGAGCGAGGCCGACCGCTTCCACTCGGACACTGCAGGCGAGGAGCGAGCGACTCGAGAGGATTCTCGCGCTCGTACTCGGGTGCATCAGGAGAGACGTCGTCGCGAGGCCGTGGATCGGGATGTGCGTCGCTGGGACGCCATGGACGCAGCTTCGGCGGAGGAAAAACGTCGCTGGGAAGCTCTGCGCGCGTCGGGCTCCAAAGCGCGACGCAACAAGTGCGGAGAGCCGTTCAACCCCGTCACGCTCAAATACAACGACGGCAAAGACGGTGAGCGACTGCAGGCGGCCGACGCCGCGATCAAGCATCGAGCCACGCTACGAGCTCAGAATCTGCAGTTCCACAACTCGCGCGAGGGCGTTAACCCCATTACGGGAGAATCTATACGGCGTGTTCAGACGAGAGACCTGCTGCCGCCTCCGCAGTAGTCACCGAGACCATTTCATCGGAATACAGCGCATTCGTCAACACCACACTCGTTATCGTTGCTTGTTTCCTTTCCGTTCAGAGCGTGTACGAGACTCGACGGTCTTCGGCGAGCAGCGTACGGAGAACAATGACCGTCTGCAATGCTGTAGGCCGGTCCGACACTTCAAAGCTCAGACATCTCTCCGCAAGCTCCCGAACCCCAGTCGGACAGCCTAGCGTGAACACTGGATGGAGCTTCCCTAACGCCACTAGATCGAGGATTTCCATGTCACTCATGCTGTGTCTGCCGCTCACAACGCCTTGGATATTCTCATAGGGCAGCGAGTGCGTGTCGATCTCGGACAAAATCACGCCGAACGCGTACATATCAGCAGCAGGACTGTAGTCTGCCGTGCCTGTGATCACCTCCGGCGGCAACCACCTCTCCTCCCGAAGCGAGAGCCTGACAGTCGACATTCCAGCGGAGCCTTGCTGCTCGGCCACAAAAGCATCGAGTCGAGCGCGAAATTCTGGCGGCGACGAGAGCAAAACGCTGTGCGAGGTGAGGTCGCGATGCACGAGCCTTGGAGAGAATGCGTGTGCGTACGCCAAAGCTTCAGCCACGTCAAAGGCAACTTGTACCTTCCAGGCACTGTGCGACCGCCAGGAGCACAATTCCTTTGCATTCTCTACTTCAGCCAGGTACGAGCGCAGGTTGCCGCCCTCCATGTACTCGTACAATGCTTCCAAGCCATAGACGCGACTCCAAAGCACGCCCACGAGAGCTACAATTCGAGGGTGATCGAGAGATGCAGAAAGCTGGACTTCTCCAACAAAGCGCTCCATCTCAATCGCTTCGTCGGCAGCTTCTTGTTGCAATCTCTTGCAGATAAGCAGTCGAGAGCCACGGAATTTTGTCAGGAATGTCACGTGATGGTCGTGATCCGGTCCGCGAGTACGGTGCTCACTGGTAAGTCTCCGAATGTATACGAGATCGTCTGCATTCACCAGTAGCATCCTGAGCTCCTCGTCGTAGGGGAAAACTTGTTGCGGTGGGTGACCCTTGCTCTCCGACTCTGAAGAGCGTTGTTCGGTGCTTAGTGGCCACGCGTAAGGAGGATTCTCTACCGGGCTTAGTAATTCGCGGCACAAGTTAACGACTTGTGGCTCAGGCTTCAACCGCAGCGCACGGCGTCGAAGGCATCTGAACATGAAGACAATAGCGAGGATGAGGAATAGCACGATCACGGCAGCCATGACGCCAGCGATGAGCGCCTTGTTGGACGTTGAAGTCTTCTCTGCTTGATCTGATGACCCAGCAGTTGTGACGCACACTGTAATTGAGCTGCTGCTGGTTTGGAGCGTCTGTGTTGTGTTGCAGGCCGCCTCGCCAAACGAATCCACATTGAGGTCGTCAAGTCCCCGGAGAAAGCTGAACTGAGGGCTTGTAAGCTTGACACTGGCGATGTAGTTTTCTCGTAGATCCAGTCGATTGAGAGCTGTCATGTTAAAAATTGACGTTGGGATGGACGTGAGGTTGTTGCTTGAGATATCTCTACGGACAGCCAACAAATATCATCAAAGTCAGTAAAAGACCTCGTTAGCGACTGCAGTAGTTCGAGTGCTTGCACTTACAGCGTGGTCAAGCTCGGCAGTGAGCTCTCTAACCTCGTCAGGCTGTTGGTGGACAGATTGAGTGTTTGCAGCTTCGGTAGGTCCAGGTCTGCTGGAAAGTGTCCCAAGTAGTTCTTGGACAGATCTCTACGATAGCGTTTGACTGCAAAGTTAAATTTCGTCGATGACCCCTCTCAAGAATTCGACACGTACAGATTTTCAAGTGCGTCCATAGTCTGCAAGTCTTCTGGATAGCTCGTCAGGAGGCAATTGATGAGTGTCAGGTTAACCAACACGGACGGCAGCGACGATGCAAGGATCTGTTCCAAGCCGAGATTCGCCAGCGTCCTACAACAAAAATCACGAAAATGAGCAAATTGACAGCCAACCACTAAATATCAACGACGTACACAGCCTGCAATTGTGTATCGGCGGTTAACAATTCTTCTGGAAGCTGGACACGAGCCACCTTTCCACGAACACCGAACACACTCGACCCTCCAGCCAAAACGACCCTCGTAGTCGACGCCATAAAGTCGAGCGGCTCGACGTGTTGCAGTACATCGTTCGACTTTGACGGGTACTCGGCTGTCAAGTTGGCCATCGCTGCCAATTGAACAGTGACAGCAGCCTCCTCTTCACTCGACCAACTCAATTCTTGTTCACTGGGTGGCACAGAGTCCCCGAAAGGGATGAGGAACGTGTAGGTGCTGAAATCAATTGCCCCGTTCGCGGCAAAGTCGTCCGGGCCCGTTGCAAAGCACTGGTAAGTGCAATAGTCGTCCGCCGTGCAATTCCCGAACGTGGAGTCCACGGACGAGCACTCACTTTCGTCCCTGGCAGCGTAGGCGATGCACGGTCGACCTGGGGGGCACAGCGAATTGCACTCTGATGTCAACGCTGTCTCGTTACGAGTGCATGACGAGGAAGACGACATTGTCGATGTGAGCCCTTGGCGGAGATATTTGCAACTGCCACGAATCGTGGAAGAGATGAATAGGTTCACGAATGGGTTCAAGCTGCTGAACATGGAAAACTTCAACTTGCATTTACATCCTGCTGAGATCTTTATTGCAAACTCTCCGTCGAGTGGAAGTTGTAGAGTCGATTTGGTCACAGCTCCACAAGAACATGAAAAAGTGGCTCAGGAATGAATCCGTGACCTTCTCCTTCCGAACGTGGAGAAGGAACAGCACCGCCTCGAACTCATCGGACCTTGAAGCAGCATCAATTGCAGGAGCGGTGCACTTGGCAGAATGGTTCAAGTGCAGCCACTGCATCACCCACAAGCGACCATGGCGCGCCGCCCACACCATTGCATGTTTACTGCAGCCTTCGGACCGATGAGTATGGAGCCACTTTATCAAACCTAGTGAATCATGCTTTGCAGCGCCATCCATGACCAATGTGGTGCAGCCCTCACTACGATTATCATGTAGCCATTTCACGACTTCCAGGTGGCCATTTTTAGCGGCACTGTTCATTGCTTCCGTAGTGCGCCCAGCGCTTGTGTTCTCGTGCAGCCACTTCACCACTTCGAGATGCCCATTTCCCGCTGCTCCGTTGGTGTTGGAACGCAACCGATCCAGCTGAGATCCCGAGAAGCCGCGGCAAGACGAAGCTGCGAGCGTGACGACACTGCGGTGGACGAGCTCACGATGCTCGACTGCACGAGCAATCGGACGATGAACGAGGAGTCAATCTGCGAGCGCACGGCGACAGCAAGTGGACAACTGGAGGAAGTTAGCAAGGAGCAGACACGAAAAGAGAACTAACAGACAATAAAGTTCACTTCCAATTCTTTCACCTCGAGTGCGCTCCAATCTTCCAATAGGTTATGAGCCCAATGGGTGACTTCGACGATGCAGCACGGGGGCGCAAGTACCGGTTCCTGCATCTCCTGCTTGCGAAAGGAGCACTCCGATTTCCAATACTTGGTCGTGCACGTAGCTCGAGCATCTTGGTCAAGCCACTTGACCATATCGAAATGCCCATTTGTCCCCGCCACGTCCATAGTATCAGTGGTGCAGCTCTCAGAGCGGAACTCGTTTAGCCATTTCACAACGCCCAAGTGGTTGCTCGCAGCTGCAACATCCATCGCGCTCACAGTGCATCTTACAGCAGCTGTACGACCGTGGCTAGCTGGTTTCGAGGCGTTTCCAGCACATTTTCGCTTCCCTGATGCTGGGGTCGCAGGGAGTTATGGCAAATTGGCACGCGCTATCTTGTGCATCCACTGAACAACCTCCAATTGCCCTTTGCTAGAGGCTTGATCCATAGCATATCAGTTTTGCCGTCGCTCGATTTGCTGTAGAATACGAGGTCGTTGCGTCGAACTTAGCCACTAGCCACTTTACGATTTCCATATTGCCATTTCCGGCGGCTTCCACGACTGTACGGCCGCATACCGTATAGCCACCGAGAAGCTTTACTCTATCCGAAAGGAAGAAACAAAACTGGGGGAACTTAGATACAGCCTCGTCGTAAAACCACTCGGTGGCATCGAAAAGTGTATCAACCATCGAGCGGAGATATTTTGCCAGCTTGATATGACCTCCAGCCGCAGCAGCGTGAATCCCGCGACTGATCTCGCCACTCTCACGAGTCCCGAGAGCCATGACGCCCACTCGCCCTTCTCCGTTTTAGCCACGCCGATTTGTTGATCCAGCGCACGATGTGCATGTGGCCATGCCTCGACGCAATCGCTAGAATGCTTGCTTCCCAGCCCTTCACCAACCCTCTCTTGAACACCCACTGCAGCATTTTAAGATGCCCATTGACAGCCGCCTCATGGACACCTCCCTCCACCGTCATGTTCAGTTTCTTCTCCTGCCACATCACCAGTGCAATGTTTCCGTTCCCCATCGCTGCGCTCATTGTCTCGCGATCCTGTCGTTCGCCACGCGACTCCGCGTATAATCACTTGACGACGTCGCAGTGTCCCGCGGCCGCTGCTGTTTTGGTATCCCTTTCCCCCCAGTCGATATCTTGCCAGCCATCCTGCATGAAGAGCTTGAGCACGTTGTGGTTGCCCCACGCTGCTGCTGCCGTCAACGTATCTTGGTCCACGTAGTACCCCGGGCGCTTCCCGAAGTGCTCGAAAAGCCATGTCACCATCTAATCGTTCTTGACAGCGATTGCCACTAGCAATGCAGCGGAAAACTGGAAGTTTTTGTGCTGTTCATCGGTCAGGAACATTTTCCGGACACCCCAGATCGTGTCATTGTCCACTCGCAGGCAGTGCGTGTTGACCCAGATGAGCTTCAGCAGTCGCAACGACCCGAATTTGCATGCCTTGTCCAAATGGATTTCCACAGAAGAGTCCACATAGGCAGACACTAGACTCACCGCGGGGTCTCGCGCGTGGAAGCCCTTGGAGCGGAAGAGCAATGAGCAGTGTTGGTCGAGACGGGGTTTTCTGTTTTGGGTTATTAGAATTTTGGGGTTGCCCACCCACCCCGGCCTAAAAAATAAGGGTTTTTGAAATAAGCGTAATATTAGGAAAACTAGACACTTCCATTGCTATCACTCTAGCTGGCGTTGTAGTGAGCGACGCGCTGTAAGAGACAAAGGCGCAGAACCATTTAGCATGTTAAGCAACCGTAACTATAGCGAACTACTTACATCCGGGGCGCTGACTCGGCGTCGACCTTGGGTACTTTGATAGTCACAGATCGACGCTTCGCACTCGACCTCGAAGTCGTGTAGGATCTGAGACGCCAATTTCTGAGGAGGCTCCCATGTGAGCTCCTCGTAGCCTCGCCACTGAGCGAGGTAAAGCATCATGGTATTGATGCGTCTCTTAGCCCATATTTTGATGAGGTCGAATGCATTATCTTCCAGCGGCTCCACCACAGCCCCACCAGCCCTGAAGCTCTCGCTGCGGATGATGAAGCCAGAGTCATCACCATCCCCGTCGCTATCGGAGTTGACTGGGCTTGGGGCTGGTGCCGATGCCGGAACAGCGGCATGGACGTGGCTGAACATGCCACGCAGCCGCTGAAAACTCGATGCGTTGCGCTGGCGTGGTGTGAGTGGGGTCATGGCACAGATAAGTTGGACGAGGCTGTATAATCTGGAAATGAGCAGGTTATCGTTTTCACCAGAAGTCTACGAGCTAGTGCAGATTGCCTTCCTGAAGCTTTCTTTATAGACGGTACTGTAATATTAAATCCCTTTCAAATCCGATCATTGACAGGGGAAATTATAACCAAAACTACTTCGTACACACAATACCTACCAATTCGAATTCACCAATGTTGGTTATTGACTATTGCTGGTGAAACATTCCTGCAGTATTTAAAACACCGCAACCGCTCCATTATTCCTGCAGTATTTATAACAGCGCAACCGCCACATTGTATTTTGGAAACAGCTTTTGTAAGAGTTAGGGGGATGAGCGGACGTAGGGATACAGGCAACTTCAACACGTTTTGAAGAATTCATAGGAGTGCAAGGAACCTGAAATCTAAAATGATGCTCCGATAGAATGCTACTGCAGTATAAGGATATCAAAGCTATCGGTTTACATTTCTTGTTTCCGCATGCCAACTATGAATTATGAGTAGTAACATAGGGGACCAAACCAACTCTTAATGGTAGATGTATGGATTCAATACCCTACCTACTGCATATCCTTAGTAGTGTTCGAAATCGCTGTCCTGGCTGCTGGCTTCGTCATCGCTGGTTGTCTCCACCAAGTCCTCAAACCACTCGTAGAAGGCAACGTCGTCGCTGTCAACGTTCTTGGCGTTGAAAAAGAGAAAGACAAGTTTTTAAACTGACGCGTCCTGGAGCCGATTGCGAACCTGAGTGTGGACAAACTTGTGCGCTGAAAAATCTCTCTCAGCAGCAGCGCTGGAGCAGCTGGCAGAGAAAACCTTGAGAGCGATCTTTCGCAGAAGTGGGAACTGGAATAGGCCACGCCAGTACTCCAGTACTGTAAGTTGACCGTCGTCGACCAGCCGAGATCCAACCCGGCTCAGGCCAAGATACTTCTCCAGCTCCACTGCAGTAGCATTTTCATGATCAGGTCCATGCCGCGCCGTGACGAATCCGCCAACTTGCTCACGCGTGTTATCGTCCATCTCGCGCCCCACGTAGCGCGGATCCAGCAAGTACGCTACACCATGAGCATCTCCGTAGATAAAATTGAAGCGGGCATCAAGGATCCTTGAGACCTTGCCGAATTCAGTAATTGGCATCACCATATCGTTGAAGATCTTGGGTAGCTCCAAGAACATGCGGTAGACGTCCGACGGTGGCTTCGTGTTTTTTCGAATGCCCTCTGGAATGCCGAGACTACACTCAGTAACCCGATGGCCTTGTCGAGCGGCTGTACGAAGTCTCGTGTAACGACCGTATCGTGCGCATGACGCCGCTTCAACTTCTGCTCTTTGGATCCAGAGCGCAGGAAATCTCGGGAATTCACGAAGCCGTGGAGAATCGCTTCAGACGACTTGATGCTTGAGAAGCAGCGCTCCATAGTCCCCCAGTGAGTGTCTGCGGCAAACACGAGAGCAGTCTCGCCGTCCATCTGCTATAATCGTCGCAACTCGTACCATAACTGTTGGCTTTTCTTGAGAAATCGACCCAGTTGGCGGCAATCCTGCTCCAGCTTCTGCAACCAAGTCAGCTGACGAACAAGATCCTTAACGACCAGATGCAGAACGTGAGAGATACAGCCGTGGAAAAACATCCGCGGGTACTCCTTTTGCAGCGTTGTCCACACAAGCTGGTTGGTCGCCGTGTTATCTGTCACAAACAGCGACGAAGCAGATGAAGTCATACTTGGTCAGAACCCGCTGGTTGTCAGCTGAAAGCGAGGGTGCGTCATGCGAGGCCGATCCCGTGTACCAGGACTTGAGACAGACAACATGATCCCGATCCAGTGCGACGTAGTTCACGACGGACGTTTCATTGACGTCAGTCCAGACATCGGCAACCAGCGTGCACTCCCGTCCGCGAAGCCTTAGCAAAAGTGCAGAGCGGACCTCGTCATAGCTTTTGTTGAGGAGCGATGCTGCCAGCTGCTTCCGGGTTGGCAGCACGTTCGTAGGCGTCAGTTCCGCAAGAGCAGCTGCAAGAGTGGGGTGAGCCGCCTTGTTGAAAGCCATGCCAGTACTGTAGAACCACATGGCAAACTGACGCTGAAACGCGGCAATCTTGGCTTGCGAAATCGCTGGGCGAAAGCAGGTCGTGATAGCAGGAGTGCAAGCTCCCTTCACGCACTTCTTGGAAGAGTGGTAACGAACGCGCTCCACGCGGGTCTTCGCAGACATGTGAATGATCTTTTCACACTTGTTGCACGAAACCACACCGTCTGCCACGAGGACGACGTTCCAGATGGGATCTTGATAGCGGCCACCGCGACGAATGGGCTCTGACGAACCCACCAAAGCGCGCTCAGCAGGTGGAGAAGAAACTGGTGGAGGCGCAGTCGTGGGAGCAGTGGTCTTGGAGGTTGACGTGGTCACTGTGGCGTGGTAGAAGGGAGAATGCAAAAGCAAAAGTGAGAACTTTACAGCGAGCTTTGAGGCGAAGTCAAAGCTGCGGGCTACAGTACACATGGCGTAGGAACCAATCGTTTGGGTTTTTCAGCTGAAATGGAATGCCCACCACTTTTTACTGACCCACCCGTAAAAAAGTAATCCACGCTGCCGCCAGAACGTGGATTTTTGCCAACACTGGCAATGACACAGCCAGCAATGGGCATGTAGCCATATCAGTTTTGATAGACAGTTACAAATGAGTACACGTACCCAAAATGGGTACGTGTACATGGGGGTACGTTTTCTGTCCAATCCCAAGTCGTTATGGTCGTTTCGGGAGTTTTTGGCTCTATTTTCGATAACGAGCCAACCGCCCAAAGAGGAGCAAGTCGACCTCAAGCGGCATTTGTGATCTTCAGTCGAAGGTGCCAAGTCCGTTTGTCCGCGTACCCCAGTCAAAAGATGGAAGACGACGCTGCTAACTCTGGTGCGTGCGGCTTAACCTCTTAATTCCTCAGCAATTTGAGGCTCACCGTGTCGTATTACTCCTAATGTTACAGTTGAGGTCGCTGAGCCCGTCGTGACGGAGACGCCGGCCGAGGAGCCCGTTGTGGCCGCTCCGGTCGATGAGGCTCCCGCCCACGCTGCGGACGAGGCGCCCGCGCATTCGGAGAGCAAGGAAGCACATGTCAAGGAGGAGGAGGCCAAGGCAGACAGCAAAGACGAGCCTGTGCACGAAGCACCTGCCTCCAAGGACGACGTGGACGAAGTGAAGGCCGCCGAACCTGCAGCCGAGAGCGTCCAGGACAAGGTGGAGGTGCAGGCATTGCCCATCCGAGCCTACCTTGACCAGACCGTGGTGCCCATCCTACTGCAGGGTATGTCAGCGCTCGTGAAGGAGCGTCCGTCCAACCCGATCGAGTGGCTGGCTGGGTACCTCATTAAGAACAACCCGCAGGGCCCCAGTGCTGGCGGTGAAGCGAAGTAATTAGATCCAGACACAGGCATGAAAATCTGCTTGAGAGATGCCGCCAAACACGCACCATATTTGCTTCTTTCTCACGAATACACACATCGTAAATCAGCAAAGGCAGGCATTGCTACATGGCTTGGATTTGGATCTCTACTGGTAGTCTTCAAGTGCCTTCACCCCACTGCGCTTGCTGCTCTTTTTTCTCTAGCTCGCTAGTTCTCGCCGCGACCACGTCCACGACCGCGACCTCCACCTCGGCCGCGTCCTCGGCCATCGCCACGTCCACCACGACCACCAGGCCCATCACCACGACCGCCGCGTCCTCCACGACCTCCACGACCTCCTCGGCCACCAAATCCGCCACGGCTTCCACGTCCACGTCCACGATTGGCTTGGCGGTCTATTGGCGATCGCATACACACAGATAAGAGTTAGCATAACTACCACAAAACGACAAAGAAGCAAGTGCGATGACTCCTGCAGCATCGTCGCATACCGCGTCTACTCAGGTCTTCTTCGTTCACCATGTCCAGAATCTGCACGACAACAACAGTCGTAACATTAGAAGTCATCACTATAACTAACATTTCAATGCGCCAGCTGACCTCGTTGGGCACGCGGATGTACTTGATGGTGTTGCCACGGATGTAGCACTCGGGCATCTTCCAGAAGCGGTCTCCGTCCTGCAAAATACCCACATAGACCCGCATGAGCACCACCTCATAGCAATATAGTTCCCCTGTAGCAGGAAGGACCTTGGACGTGCAGATAACTTCTCGCAGGTTGACGTTCATCCAGGTGTCACAGTTGACGAGGTGTCCGTTGTACGTGTCGCCATTCTTGAGCTCCACCAGCTACAAAGCATTAGATTTCAGCCACCTCCTTCATATAACCCTCTCCCAGTGCCGCATCGTACCATGGGGTGGCCCTGCGCCGTCTTGAGCAGCGAAAGCGGCAGCTACAGGCATCGCGATCAAGATCCGTTAAAAATGCCGCAATATCTCCGCTTTCAGGGCAGTAGGGCTCTTCCACAACGGATGGAAGCTTTATTGTTAAGTGTAGACACCCCTGATGCAGTTTACAGTGCGCTAGATTCGCTCTACGCACCATGTTGTCCGTGTGTAGCGCTCGATTCCTCTGCCTGTGCGCTGCTCCGTGTGCAGTGTATGGCAAGGTGACGAGTGTCGAAAATAGTGTGGTGTGATACACTACTTTCGACCGGAAATCCTAGATCAGAAGCTTATTTTCGGATCAGAAAGTGGTGGAAGTCGATTTTTGCAGAAAGAAACGAGGCGCCCAGAACTCTCACTTTGAAATTCAAGCAACTGAAAGAAGGTGTGATGCTGGACCTGGTACTGGTCTGCAAGGCTGCAACCACGGTGCATCTGACGCACATCTTCCTCCTCCCGTCATTCCCGTCTCGAACGATCCAACAATGAGCGAGAAACGAGGGAGAGGGAGAATGCTGCAGTTGATCTCACAAACTCCAAGTGCTTGTCTAACGTTTTTTTTTTCTTATTCCTCTGCAGTCATGTCTGAGGAAGTTCCCCCGACCACGGACGCCACGAACGGCGAGGACAAGAAGAAGACCGAGGCTATCACGATCCGCGTGAAGGACCAGTCGGGCGAGGAGACGTTCTTCAAGGTGAAGCCCAACACGAAGATGGACAAGATCTTCAGCGCCTACGCCCAGCGCAAGGGTGTGCCAGCTGCGGCTCTGCGCTTCCTGCTGGACGGCACGCGCATCAGTGGTGATCAGACGCCCAAGATGCTGGAGCTGGAGGACCAGGACCAGATTGACTGCGCGCTCGAGCAGGTCGGCGGCTTCCGGTGCTGAGCAGGTTATCGGTTGTATGTGAGGCAGCAGCAGTAAGGAATGAACTCGCGTCGTTATCCATACCATACGCTGCTTCTCTTTGCTTCCTCTATTAAAGCTAGCTCCAGGCCTTGAGGACGAGTGAGGAATGCCGAGTACAGTGTGATGACAGGCTCCTCGACATTGTTGAATGCAAGTCCAGCTTTTTTCCCATGGAATGCAGCAGTCTATGTCTACAGGTGTTTCCTCAGCCACGACGGCGGGTTCACGGGGATCGTCACCAGGTCCGTGTCAAAAAGCTCGATGAACTGCTCATTCTGCAGCCGCACCTTGCTGCCGGCGAACCGCCGGTACTCCTCGAAGATGGACGACAGATGCCAGCCCTGAATCTTGCGCAGACAACCCACCACGGCGCCTGGCAAACAGGAAAACAGCCACCAATTAGTCCGCGAAAGGATCGTCCTCTCTTTGCATTGCTGCATTGCTCGTACCGGTTCGGTCGCGCCCGAGGTGGCACGTGATGTAGAGCGGGTAGTTGGCGCGGTCCAGGATGATATCGAGCGCCGCAAGCACTGTCTCCTCGGACAGCGGCTCCCAGGATTTGCGGCGGCTCTCCATCCGCGTGTTGCCCCCCAGGAAGACGAGCTGGATGTCCTGCTCCTCCACAAAGCTCTGGAACTGCGGGTTGGGCTCCTCCAGCGCCAGATAAATAATGGTGCGCAAGTTCAGCCGCTCCAGGAAGGGGAAGTTGAGCTCGTTCGGCTGACCCGAGCGGTACAGGTCCTCCTCGATCATGCCGTAGTTGACGGGTGGGATGAAGTACGACATGCTCCGCTGCGCTCCTGCGAGGAGGTCGCGATCTCACTGCTAGATGAGCTGTTTACTGACATATTTTCGCTTCTAACCTTAAATTACAGTTGGAAACCATGAATATTAAGATTTTTACCTTAAATTACAGGTAAACACTGAATATTAAGATTAAAATCGCTGCGCATTTGAAATTTGTATGTACAAAAGTTATTGGATTCTTCTAATATTTGCTTTATGCGGCGCGCACACTCTCGTCGTTGCCGTCGCAGGAGACGTGGTGCAGTTTGGGCATCATGCCGCCGGCCACCGCCGCTTGAATAATGCATTGCACGCCGCGCGCGCTCAGGAAGTTGTCCTCCAGGCCGAGGAAGCGCATCTGCGGGCACTGGGCGCCCGAGAGCAGCTCCACGACGGGCGCCACGCAGTTGTCCGTGATGATGTTGCCGCCCATGCACAGGTACTTGAGCTGCTGGCAGCGACCGGCGCGGAGAGAAGCCATGATGCGCTTGAGGCCTGACTCGCCAATGTAGTTGCGGCGGATGTCCAGGCGCGCCAGCTTGGGCAGCGACCCGACCTTGAGCAGCCACGCGACGTCCACCGTGCCCACGTCCGAGAATCCGTTGCCTCCCAGCAGCAGGTCCTCCAGGTCCGGGCACGAGCCCTTGACCAGAGCAGCGCACAGCAGATGCAGCGCATTGCCGCGGCACGTGTTGGTGAACACAGACACGAGTCGGAGACTCTTGAGTCGTCGGCAGGCACCGAGCTCGACGCCCTCGGCCAACTGCTGCACCACCTCCTCGCCGGCGTTGTCGTGCGAGATGTCCAGCTCGCTGCAGCCCCAGGCGTGTAGTGCTGGCCCGGCCTCCTGCTGGTCACAGAGCGGTTTCATCGAGTTGTAGACGGCGAGGCTGGTCAGGTTCGGAAACTGGCACAGCAGCGTGGCGGACGGCTGCGTCGGCACGGCCGCAGCGTGTAGCGTGTAGGCTAGCTGTAACTGGCGAAGCTCCACCTCGAGTGTGAACACACAGCGGGGTAACACACGGCGTGCGAAACGGTTGAGCTGCATACACCGGACCGTCTCCAGACCCGGCAAGAAGGCGAAGACGAGACCCAGGACGGCCTCGTCCATGATGAAAAACGGCGCCTCGGCGTTCATCCTGGCAGTGGTGCGTGGAGTGCAAGTGGAAGTGGAGCCGATGCACTCCGCGCGCGGTCGCTTGATAGTAAGTCTGGACACGCCGAAGGGCGTCATAGCTCTGCACTTGCGCTTGCCCAGTTGCGGCACCGCTGTGACGGGGCCATTGCCCGACATGAGCGCGGCCGCGCGGCGGCGGGACACGGCCGCCTCGTGGAAGCTCAGCGACACGAGCGACTGCAATCGGCGGCGGAGTGTGTTCAGATCTCGGTACTCGTGAAAGGAGGCTGCTCGCGAGTAGAGCGACAGCTCGATACGCTTGGCGAGCGACGGTGTCCTTGCGTCCGCGCAGGCCGTGGCGTCCACGCGCTTGCTGCGCGTCATGGCGATAATGCGTTGGACCATGAGGCGGCGCTCCGGGAGGTCAGCGGGCGACTGCCAGTGGGTCAGGTCGGCTGTGTATCGTTCCGGCAGGAGGCCCGCGGGCAGGGCCACTTGGCTGGAGCCCGAGCCGGAGCGCATGGACGACGCGGCACTGGTGGAAGCCTGTGTAGCAGCCGTCGTGGCCGCGGCGGCAAACGGCAAATGGGCGTCGTCCTCGGCTTCTGCGTGGTGGACGGCCGTGTCGACGCTGAGGTTGGCCCAAGGTTGGCGCGCGGCCGCGGGGTCGAGAGTGCGCGGCGTGGCGCCGCTCTCGGGCAGCTCACCGTCGACGGCGATCTTGCTCACGAGACGCGCGGTCGCGGGCGTGAGCGCGCCCTGGCGCTCGGAAGAGATCTCTCGCGGGCTCTGCATCTTTTCGGCTTGTGTGGGTTGCGGAGTGAGAGCGGCGCTTCTACGGTCTGGTCGCAGCCACACGGAGGGTAGCTATGAGCCCCTTCTCTGGTGGAGTCCGTCAGTCAATGCAGCAGTGCTCGGGTCGCCGGCCGATTGGAAAGTGACAGCAGTGAGTGCCCGCATGCGGAGACGGGGCTCGCTGGGCTGAAAAAGCGAGGAAAAGAACCGAGATAACGCCCAGCTGCCAACGGACGCCCGCGGAAAGCGTTGAACTCACTTCAGCTGCGTCGAGAAACCCACAGATTTTCGACGATAGAAGCCAACAGGATGTAAAGGGCGTTGGGTTTTGGTCGCTGCTTGCGACCTGCAGCCTCGCATGGAGCGTTGGGCCGTCCTAAGACGGAGTTGCCGGTGCCGGTCTGGAAGCTTTTATCGCGATAAGAAATGGGTGAAAATTCCGTCAAGTTGCGAGTTGAAAACCAAGTTGAGACTTTGGTCATTGCTGGCTGAAGTGGCTGCGACGATGGCCGAGGGCGATCATTTGCGCGCCAGCTTGGGCGCCAGCTGCCGTGAGTAACTCGCGGTCGACGCCGTAGAGGCAGACTGCGTCTGAAAGCCGAGTCTGCCGCCGCCATGCAACATGGCATAACTCACGGGGCACTTGCGAGCCTCGAAGCGCTCGGCTCGGCTCGGCGACAAGTGTATAACCACCCCGCACCATTCTCAGCGGTGGTGTCCCACTGCTGCGGCTTGTTTGGAAGCGGTACGTGGCGCGGTAGGTAAAGTGCGAGCTCCGCTCAGCTGGCCGCTTTTCGGAGATCGGAAACCGCGGCATACATAGCTGATTTGGAGTCAGGAAGCGTGGGTGCGCGGCGGCAGCAAATGCCGTGGCGTGCGAAACGGAGGCTTCCACGAGGGGCAATGCAGCTGCAAGGCCCGCTCCTCCTTCGACGACAGAGAGGGTCTCGCCAACAGAGAGCGCGGCTTATTCGCACAGTTTCGGGGCCTCGCCAGCAAGCGACACAAGCGGAGACCGACGAAGCCTGGCGGAAACCCAGCGGAACAGCGAAACTTCTAGGCCGTTACGGTCTATCATTGTCCGTTTACATGCACAGCGGAGCGATTTGCGCAGTGTCATCCTGGCCACCAGCCTTTGACGCCAACGTGACGCGGGCATTGGCGTCCGGCTCCTCGCGCCAGGCAGCGTTCCTCAAGGCCGGCCTGGGTGGGTGGCTGGTTCCCAGCTGCTGGTACAGCTCACCTGCTCTCTCGGCGGGCGCAGTTCAGCGGCGATGTGCAGGCGCCGGAAGTGATGGCAACGATGGCGGTGGTCTCGGTCGCTACGAAATCGTTTTCCAGTATCTTTGCGCCAATTGGAGGGGAAAACGAAATATTAGGCTGCGACGCCCTCGGGATTGGCTGGCGAGGGCGATTTTCACGTTGACTACCGAAATGTAGCCATGCAACACCGGACTGTCCAAGTTGAAGTGACAGCAAAAGGTAAGAAGAGCTACGAGCTCCTTATGCCTCGTGTCTGAAAAAGTGTCGGGAGACCGGATTCTCAGTACTGCTGCTTAGGTGAAGTGTTGTGTATGGACGGTACTTTGTTTAGCGACGCGTTCTTGGCCCGTGCCGTTACCGTTGTAGTCAATTGGGACTGACTTATCGTACCAGAATAGGACCGGTCGTTGGTTATGCGAGCGGGTTTCACTACTTGCAAAATCACGTCACTCCCGAGAAACAAAAACAAATGAAGCCACACACTTGTAGCGAACTGTAATTCGCCATGGAGTCAGCTGACGCACCCGAACTGACATCGTTGGTGAGAGAGCGCGGCTGGGTCGCTTTATTAATGGATTTATATAATTTTAGCGGTGTACACTGCACCCTCACTAGCTGAAGCACCTACCAATGCATACAATGAAACAACGACACCATGTTTCAGCATTACATGGTAGTGCATGTCGGGACATAAGGCCAGATATATCGCACATTGTGCTGTGTCGGTTGTTGTTGCATTACAGGTGTGGAGTTTCGATAGCTTTGTGGCCCCTGGTGAAACGGTGAGCTGGATTTGTGGTCCTGGTGAGCAAGTTCCCTATGTGACATAGTATGTCGACCGCAAAAAGGAAAGAAAACTATGAAAGTCTTGTAGTAGCTAGCGTGCATGATGCCTTCTCGGTAATAATGACCCATCGGGGTACGTCGATAACCCAGAGTTTGCCTCTCCGTCGATTCTGGGCTCTCAGCCTTGGCTTAGTATAATTTTGACAAGTTATTAATCGCAACAACAGCAACAACAACAACAACAACAACAACAACAAAGCGCTTCGGTTCCCTCTCGGCTGGATTTGGTCGCGGCACGGAGGTGACTGTGGGAGTCCACAACAACAGAGTTTGGCTATTAATCCCAGAAGCTTGTACTTAGTCTGAAACGGCATGCGCTCCCTTCTCAACTTCAGAGCGCTGCTTGTCTCGTCAAAGGCATTCTCTGCAGGATGGCCATCTCTTTGACTCGATCTTCACACACGAATGCAGATACTTTGCCGATCACCCTTTCATATATCCACCCGTAGTCTCGACCAACACCATCACTATTAATGACAACGCCTACAGCTGCTGCAAGCTGCTCTCCCTCACATGGAAATCATCTTCACTTTTGAACCCTTCGACGTCTCCGACCAGTCAGTTCAGAAGAAAACAACCATCCTCAAACCGGAATTTGGTCCATCGACTGCACCCCTTTTAAGAATGCGTGCGCTCTTGCTGCCCTCGCTGCTGTTCGCAATGGCAGACGCGACCTGCAGCCGGGCCTCGACTGCGTTGACGTCGGACTGCAGCTCGCAGTGCTACGAAGGTCGTCCCTGTATCGCGTTCGCCGCGGGGGATTCGTGCAACGCCACGACGTTCGGAACGTGTGTCAATAACTCGAATTCCAGCAGTTCCAGTGGCTCCAGCGACGATTCCTGCACTTTCGAGTGTTTTACCAATGGACCCGACGACTTTGCAGCCCACGGGTCGGTAGCCTTCACCGAGTACGTGTTTTTCATCCCGTACGGCAGCCAGGAGAGCAAGTGGGAGGCCAATTGGACGAGCTCGCAGGCCAGTACCGTCGACTCGCAATTGCAGACTGAAGTGGACGAGACGAAGTTGTACCCAAGTGAATCCAATTTGGTGTTCGAAGACGTGGAACCGCTCAAGTTCCTAGCAGATACCACGGCGGCGTACGTGGTTGGTGCTTTTTTATCTGACAAAAGAGAAGTTCTGAGTTTTCGTGTACTTTTGCCGTGTTTTTAGCATGTTTGTAGGGGGGACGAGTGTGTGGGGGGTGAGAGGGAAGGTGTCCCAACTGAAGCTCAACACCGAGTTCTTGTCCAGCAACACACAGCTCAAGAACATGTACGTTTTGAGGAAATTTTTGTGTGGAGCCAAGTGACTGAAGTTGATTGTGTGTTTGAATGCAGTACTATGGTGAACCTTGGGTTCGACGTGGATCCGCCGCAGTCGACGTTTCCCACGACGAATATTGAGAGCTTTCGCATGTCCAACTGCTTGTTGAGCACGTATCCTGCAGATTTAGAGTTTATGACGTCCGTCGTCCACGTGTAAGTAAAGAATGTGTTGGGTTTGATCGTTTGTGGCTGGAGAGGAGCTCACGCTGCTAATGTATTGGTATAGGGACTTCTCCCTCAACTACTTCAAGGAATACCCCGTGAAGTTTTCTCATGACACGATGCAGACGCTGAATCTGTCCACGAACGCCTTAACTGCCTGCAGCGGTGACTTCCCCAACATGACCAACCTGTACGACTGTGTTTCTCGCATTTATGAGGTGAAATGGCTGTACTAACCACAGAATTGCCTTGTTGTTTAGAGACCTATCGGGCAACACTTTGACTGAGCTACCGTCGAACATCTTCGACATGCCCAAGCTGAAGGTCCTAAACCTCAGCGATAACTCTTTCACCGGAGTGTCGTTGACGACAGACCAAGTTACATTCCTGCAGAGCCTGGAGACCTTCACTATCGACACTCTTGGCGACGTCTCGTCATGCTCGGAATCCGCACAGGTCAAGATCAATGACGTCGCAGTCTGCACGAGTACCGGCAACGCTGGAAGTTCGTCCTCCAGTTCCGCTGGAACCAGCAGCAGCAACGTTGCGGCCATTGTCGGCGGTATCGTCGGTGCTATTGTGGTTGCAATTGTGCTGGGGGTAGCATTCTTCTGCTATCGACGTCGCAAAGCACGCGGAAAAGGCTTTGGAACTGCCACTGGGTTTTCAGACCCGTCGAACGCATCTGCGCGTGGTGGTGCTTCGCTTTGGAACGACCAGGAGCTGCTATCTCTGCAGGTAAACCCTGACGATATTAATGATGTGCGCAAACTCGGCACCGGAGCGTTCGGCGTCGTTTATCTGGCGAAGTACCGCCAGAACAAGCTCGTCGCTTGCAAGCGCCTCAAAAAGGGCGAGGCCACTTTTGAGAATACCCAATCTTTTATCGCTGAGATCAAACTGTGCGCCACGATGGATCATCCGCGTATTGTTCGCTTGCTTGGCGTTGCCTGGACGATTGAAAGCGATCTTCAAGCCATTTTCGAGTACATGGCCAAAGGAGATCTGCGCACGTACCTCGAGAAGTCCAAGTCGGCCCCGAAGAGCTGGAATGCCGAAAAAATGCAACTTGCAGCCGACATCACGGAAGCCTTGGTGTACGTGCACTCGTTCACGCCACCGATCGTGCACCGCGACCTCAAGTCTCGCAACGTTTTGCTGTCCGAGGATGTTCGCGGTCATTTGAGTGACTTTGGAGTTGCACGTCTGCGTTCTACAGACAACACGATGACGAGTGGCGTTGGCACAGGCCGTTGGCTTGCTCCGGAAGTGATCGCTGGAAACAGGGACTACGACGAGACGTGCGATATTTTCGCACTGGGTGTTGTGCTCTCGGAATTGGACACGCACATGCTCCCGTACGAAGACGCTCGCGGCGCAGGAGGAAACCCACTCGCCGATGTTGCCATCCTCCAGCTTGTGGCTTCAGGCAAACTGCTGCCAACGTTCGGACCCCAGTGTCCTCCGGAGCTTCTCGAACTGGCGAGACGCTGCATGGCCTATGACCGTAAACAGCGACCCACAGCCGTCGAAGTTGCTTTTGCGATCCGAACACTGCAGAAGTCGGGCATGTTCTATTAGCCAGCGTAACCATGAATCCTCTAGCTTTTGATGCACCCTGGGCTGTCCCCACAGCTGCTTCAAAATTAAGGCTGGAATGTTTCCAGTTCGTACCATCGACCAAGTCTCTCCTTCATGTGTTAATGATATTGATACTTTGGTTAATGATTTCTCTACGACTAATGTCGTCGTTCTCCTTGTCTTCCCCAGGAAACAAAACTAACATAGAACGGTGTGGGTCTCCTTCTGGCTGCGTTGCCGATAACCCCCACAAAAATGAACTAACACGGCTCGCCTAGAGCAACGTGTAGTGCGAACGCTGAATAACACGCAGCTCGTACGCCACCACATGGGCCGGTGGGCGATCGGTAGGATCTTGTGCAAGGCAACGCTCAGCCAGCATGCGAAGCTCTGGCGGGCAACTCGCACCGAATCGAGGGCGAAGCTGCCCAGTCGCCACGAGCTGGAGAATAGCAATGTCGTTCAGGCGGTTGCCGTTGGCTCCACGCACGTCGTCGTACGGGATCGTGTGCGTATCCATCTCGGACAGCACAACTCCGAAAGAGAAGACGTCCACGGACTGATCATACGTGCTGCTACCCGAAATGACTTCAGGCGCCAGCCAGCGACCCGTGCCCACGGCAGCAGTCATTGTCTCGTCCATTGACTTGTAGCGTGAAGCACCGAAATCGGTCACCTTGGCCTGCATGTCGCTCGATAGCAGCACGTTGCGCGACTTCAGGTCGCGATGCACCAGTGGAGGCGTAAACGAGTGCACGTACACGAGCGCTTCGATGATGTCCACAGCCAACTGCAAGAGCTCTTGACTCCAGTGGCGAGGAGAGTTCGGATCCACCAAATAGTCACGCAGATCTCCGTTTTCCATGTACTCGAACAGAGCCTGCAGGTCGCTCTCAATTGTCCATGCGCAACCGACCAGCTTCACAAGGTTGGGGTGGTCAAACGGAGCCACCATTTTGATTTCCTCGATGAAAGCCTGCGTGCGCTGCTTCGTCACTTGATCGGATCGCAGTCGCTTCGAAGCCAGGAGCTGAGACCCACGGTACTTGACGAGCCAAATGATACCGAAAGCTCCGCTGCCGATGGTGCCAATGTCCTCAATTTCTTCGTACTTCACCTGCAGTGACAGCAATTCCTCGTCGTTCCACAAGGAATACGCCCCCGTGCTGTTGTTACTGTGGGTACTGCGTGTCGAAATGCGCGGTGAATAATCGCTGTCCTCTTCGTAGTCGCTACAAAATCGAGGACCGCCGCTCACAGGCGTGCGTCGGCCGCCCCGGTATCCTTTATCCATAGGCGTCCGAGCGAGCGGCGGTGACAGACCACCGAAGTAGGACTCGCGGACTAGTTTCGAGCGTCCGCTGTTTGTCCTTCTCGACCGTCTTCTGTAAAGCCATCTTCCAGCGAACACTACGCCACCAAGAACGAGCAGTCCCCCGACGATGGATCCAACGATCACAAACACGTTGGACGAAGAACTGGCATCTTCGCTGCTGTCAGTATCGTCATCGTTTGCATTATCCGAGATGCACACTGTTAGCGCGTGTACCTTGCGCTGGTTGGACGTGCTGCAACTGGCAACAGCTTTCGTGAAGTCCGAGTTCTCAAGATCTAAGGTCGATAGCGACGATAAAAAATCTGCCTCATCCTGTGTGAACCAAGGGGAAGCCAGAGGATTGCCCTTCATGCGCAGCTCTTTCAAGCTGTCGTGAATGTAGATGCTCACCGGGATATCTGTGAAGTTGTTGGCAGTCAGGTCTAGCGTAGCAAGGTTCGGAAACACAGCTCGGAACCCGTTGAGCTCGTTACTGTGAAAGCTCCTGTCCAGATACACCAGTCAGCGCAAGTCAAAGATGCGAGGCCAACCGAAGAAGCACGTACAAATGCACAAGCGAGTTGAGAGCCGCCGTCGCAGCAATTTCGGTCATGTAGTTGTAGTCCAGGTCACTGATTGATTTACACAGAAAACAAACAAGAATTAGTCGGCAAAATCCAGACCTGTCACCTAGAATTGAGAACTTACAGGTACTGAAGACTGGTAAAGTTCGCCACAAGCGTTGGGAACGAGGGGAGCAGGGTATTTGCGAGACTCAGGTTTTGCAGCGTCAACGGCAGCACGAGAGGCAGCTGCTGCAGTGTAGCTGGAGTCGACAAATCCAGGTTCTTCAGCACCACGCTCGTGACATTGCTCTGTGTGGAGATGACATCGGAGCCAAAAGTCACCTTGGCCACCTTATTCTTCACCGAAGTGTTGGTACTCGTCCCTCCTACTAAATAACTGCAACATCCAGCAAGTGTCAGTTTGCAGTCTCCGGAAACATCCAAATTTCGCCACTTACAATGAGGTGACGGTGGGTTCGAGCTCGATAAGACTGACATTGGAGACTGCGTCATTGCTAGCGGACGCGTATGTCTCCGTCTCAGCTATCTGTTCCTGACTGCTCTCAAAATTCACCAAAAATGTAAAAATTTCGGGGTCGTCCAGGGAGAAGCACTGAATGGCACATTGGTCGGCTGTGACGCACGAAGCCCCCGACGGACACCCCGTTGCGTCGTAAGCAACGCACGGTTCGTACTGCGCGCAGACGTCGTCGCAGGTCGTGGATAGTGTTGATTCCGTCAGTCCACAGCCCGTCACGTGACCAAATCCCTGAATTAAAAGCAGGACCGCGGTTGCTACGGCCGGTCCTGCAGGCTGCATCCTGAGTGCGGTGTCCTGCCTCCTGCGGGTCCTGCGACATCGGTCCATTGAGCTCGGGCTGCAAAAATCCCAACTGATAGTCAACCAGGCCTTAGTCCTTTTTGGCAGGTGACGGCGCTGTCTTTTTCTTCCAACTTCGGAGCAAAGGCACTAACGCTGCACCCACCGACAAGTTTGAGCCACTCGGTCGAGAGGCAGCTGGTCGACTGGAAAGCTCGGAAATCAGCTCCAAAGTACTGGCGATGGAGATCACGAGTGAAGGCAAGTGTACTGCAAAACGGGGTTGCAGTGCAAAGGTGTTTTTGCGAGTGGAAAATTTCGTGGGGAGACTTCCTTTTGGTGGGCCTCGTTGTTAACTATCCCCTCTGACGTGGCGGGTCTCCGCTAGCTCCATGCAAAGGTGCCCGGTCGTCAGCTCGGAGTGCTCGGGCGTTCAGAAGTTGACGCGCTTCAGGTACGCTATCGCGGAATGCGATAATACAAAGTCTGTGATAGTATGTGTGTAGATACTTGATAATAAGTTTTATTACTTTCATAGATGCTAAAACTTGGTATTACGATAGTCAGGAGTTTTGAAGGGGTGCTGGTTTATTTGTTGTCAGAGGTTGTAAAGTGGGACGATGAGCCCGAATTCAGTGGCACAAGTGCAACAAAGTCAGTCTGTTGTTGTCGTGCTTGCTTGTCGAGTCCCTTTTGCCCACGGGCGATAGCGGCCGGAGCGCTGGGGAAATTGGGTCCACGCCTCTGCAGGCTGGTGTCAAGACCAATTATCGGTCCAGAGGCGGGTTGGCGAGACGTGGAGGGGAGAAGCAGTCAATGGAATGTCCTCTTGGGCTTGTTCGTGGCAGTGAAACGCTGCACGCGCATTGACAGCAGAGGGGGAAAGTGCAGCGGTGCTGCCGCCGTGCATGCGGTGGACCAACTGGTACATGTAGCATGGACATGTTTGGTTTCAGAAGTGAAGTGGGCATCGGCAATGGTTCGAGCTGATACTTTTGGAAAGACGCTCTCTCTTTTGGCGCTTCAACTTTCGTCGGCTCTGTTAAAAAAAAATTGGACGATGCACCAATATGTATCCGTTGCGCTGGAAGACTCCGGTCCCGTCCAACACAGAAGACTACACTACTAGCGTATTAGTGATTGTTGTCTTCACGAGGTAAACCCGTGCTTGCTGCAGCAAGCTACTTTGCGAGACCTGCCACACATTGGCAAGGGCAAAGAGGTGGAGACAAAGCTTCACGCACCGCAGCGCTGGCTATTAATAACCACGACTCAAATCACCACGAATAGAACTTGCGCTTGTGGGTAACCATACTCAGTTTGAGCCTTGCCGAGACTGCCACCCAGACAATAAAACCCAACGCAGCCAATCCATAGTGTTTGTGCCCATAAAACCCGTATTGGTGTTTCGTACACATTTCAAATTATTCCGACCAAAATGCCATTGCGACGCTCTCGACGGCGCAGTCCGAGTCCTCACAGCGACGCGGAGACGCGCAGAGTGCTCCCATCTCGTAGTTCTCGCGGCACACGCATCACCAAACTTATCGGCGAAGAAGCAGAAGCGGACGCGTCGTTCTGGGGGCAATCTGCGTGGCAGGAGGACGGAGAAGACGAGGATTACTCGACCGAAGCAGGTATCGGCCCATTGCAATGCCTACTGACTGGGGATTCCCGTTAATTCAACGCTTTTTGGTTTTGCAGAGGAGGAGGACGTCGTGGACTCGGATTTCGATAAAGAAGAAGCTCCAGACGACGAGGTGCACGACGCGGAAGAGGACGAGGAGCCTACGAAGCGCAAGCGCTCGGTGACAAGTTCTGGACGATACAAAGAGCCTGTTCAGCCTCGACCCACTAAACGGAAGGCGGTTACACCCGTACAAAAGTCTCCAGTAGCTGCTGCTGCATTTGCGCTGCCAGTTTTTGAGTATGTGGCACCAACGGTGAGGTCGTCCACGGCCAGGAAGTCCTCCGAGTCGTCGGAGATGAGGCGACGAGCGTCCCATGAAGCGGCGAAGTTGGCTGCGAAGCACAAGAAGCCGACGGTGGTGAAGACGGGCAATCGGTTGACGCAGGCGCAGTTGCTGGCTGAAGCGGTGAGGACGGAGGTGGAGAACACGCAGTCGCTGCAGAGACTGGAACAGCTGGAGGAGGAGAAGAAGGCCGAGAGCATCGCACCCAAAGCGCCGTTTACAGGGAGTATGGTGCGGTACTACAGTAAACTGGGAGCCCCCAAGACCATCACGTTCCTGAATACGTTGGACTTCCCGCGGATTTTCAACCAGCCCAAGCCAAAGAAAAGAATTAGCTCGCAACAGCGGAAGATCAACACGATGAAGCAGGAGGCGAAACAAAAGGAGCATGATGAAGATAATGAAAGCGCGCAGGATGATGGAATGGAAGAGAAGGATGGCCAGCAACACGGCGGCTTGTTTCCGAATAGCACACCGACGGCCACGAAAGCGGCAGCATGAGCTACAGCAACGAAATGATCATACCCCGTTCTCTTACTGAGCCTTCTTCTTGGACGCCTGAGCGAGGGCCTTGTTCGTAGCTCCCCAGAATAGCAGCACCTGCAGTACCAGCGTGCCGTTGAGCAGGATTGCCACGCCGAAGCCAGCCACCTGCACCGGGTCACCCGTCTCCTGCATGGTCGTGAACAATCGCGCCACTGAGCCGCCCAAGTTGAGCACCAGTGTGATCAGCGCCAGCTGGCCCGTGTGACCCTGTTTGAAGTTCGACAGAATCTAAAGCACCACCGTCAGCTCTCTAACATTATCAATAAACAAAGCATCAATTGTTACCTGCGGTATACGAGCCACGATGCTCACAGGGATGCCTGCAGACGCCAGTAGCCACTGGTACTCGTCCGGGATGGAGAGCATCCCCACCGCCATTGCAGCGAATACCACCACAAGTCCGAACCGAGTGGACATGGGGATCTTGGGCGTGTAAAAAGCCCAGAGTAGCAGCACCAGTAGCATGTTCTGCGCCAGGATCACCAGGTTCTCGCCCCACGTGGTGAGCGGGTAGCCCCGGAGCAAGTTGTAGATGGTGCTGGAGAGGTAGAGCACCGCTTCCATGTAGAAGGCGCTGGGGGTGAGGCCTGTAACGTCCTTGGCGCTCAGGATCTTGAGGATCTGAGGGAGCTTGAGGATCAAACTGCCCGTGATGATCGCGTAGCTCAGGCCTTTGCTCACCACGGCCTTGATACACGCCACGTTGGTGAAGTCGTGATGCGTCGCAAAGGCCTCAAAGCACTGGGGCGTCAAAAGTCCCAAGATGAGCTCGTCGTCCGCTTTCTTCTCGGCCATAGTAGAGACGGCCAACATTGCTGTAGCGAGCGCTAGTGTCGCGCAAACTTGGGTCATTTTCGCCATTTTCCGGTGCCACGAGGAGATCAAAGCTGCAGCGGGATGGTGACGGCTGCAGCGGGATGGTGACGTCACTGAAACATATGTGGTGTACATGACGGTACTCAGCAGACACATCAAATTAAACAATTTGAGTTTTGTATGAGTTAAGTTGAAGCTGACTGAAACGTACCTTGAGTATAATACAGTTACCGATGAAGTTGAGGTTAATTCTACGTTGAGCTGCGATAACATACTCGAGATAAGTTCTTGCTTTGCCTTGGAATCCAGCTGCATAGCGTCGCTGTAGTAGCCATTGTTCGCCATTGTGCTTGGATGGTACCGGTATCTGAGTTGTCGCGGATGCAAACCTTCTCGATATGCTAGACGGCACTTTAAAACTGTTCGTACGATAGTCATAACTGTACCCTCCTCGCAAGACAACCCACACAAATTTGCTGTGACTTCTTTCAAAGCTGGAGATCTTCAAAAATTTCAAACGTAAATGGTAAGCTAACGTTTTGCTGCTCCACCAGCAACAGGTGCCGATTTGACGTTGAAATTCTCTAGTTTCGGTTCTTGTCAAGGAATTAGTGCACCGTTTGGTGAAAATGAAGTTGTTTATAATTAACACATTCCATCACATTTTTCTTGCTCTCGCTGCAAGAGCAAAAAAATGAGCCAAAACCGTACGTGTCCACAGGAGATGGCGTCCGCAAATATAGCGTCGACAACGTATTCTTGGAAGATAACAACGGCCTGGAGCGTCAACCAGCACTTGAGTTTGCAAGTTTTGATGGTCACCGCTATGGCGAACTCGATAAGTATCATAGGATTGAATCTGCTTCTTGCCTGGAAGCGACTGCAAGTGAGCTATTATGGCGGCAAGTACTCTATCCACCGACTGCTAGCTCTGGAGGCCTACTCCAAGCATGCATCAGTGGTACGATCGCTGGCCGTGTGCATAGGAATTCCATTACCCATGGTTGCGCTGGTTTTCGTACAAGAATCGGTGCCACTTCAAGATCCACGAGAGGGGTGGCGAGCAAATTACGGATTTTGGATTCGAGTGGTAATACTCACGTTTGTGATTACCCACTTCTCTACGGGCCAAGCCGTTTATTTTATCGATGGCTTCAGCATCTCTACGCGCAGGCTGCTCCTATTGTCTGCCTCTGTTTCGACCATTTTCACACTATGCACTATACCCATCGGCGCTAACCTGGTCTTCCCTTTACCGTTCTCCATCTTGACGATGACCCCAATTTTCAACATACTTCACATTGTAATGTTCCGACTCATCGTAGGTGGCCGCGTTCTTCGTCAGCTGCTTGCTCAACGCGAGCAGCTTATCAAGTACATGAATTTTCTGTACGCGCAGATCCTGATGATGTTCGTGTACCCCATCTACGAATTATTATTCCGCTATGCCGAAGGATCACGCTACCAGCTTTTCGTGATTCTACTGCTCCCCGTGATCAAGGTGCTCATAAAAAATATCGTGTTGAGGTGCACGGCCCACGCTGAAGACTTAACACCAGAATCTGTCATTTTCACAGTCGATTTCTTCAATTCAATGTACGTGGCGACTTGTATGCAGAGTGCCAGCTCCACAATCTCAATCTTGGCGATCACCATCACGGATCTCACACAGACACTACTCATGCTGTATGGTTTACATCGTCGGACGGCCACTATTCTACCACGGTTGAACCAAACTGTTCACACTGCTCCAGGCAGTGCGACAGCTGAGAATCTATTGAACGTTGTCTGTTTCCTTTGCCGGCGCTCTGAGACGTTTGACAATCAAGTACAGACGGAGGTTCGAATTCGCTCGTGCGTTCCCCACCAATTGTCTACAGTCGACGCAAGTCTTTTGGATAAGCTGCACAAACTGAGTCAAGCGCTTGGTTTAACTGCAGTTCTACCATTTCGAAAAACTTCGAGTCTTTCATCCCTAGATAGGATTTCTGTCCCGCGGAAGCTATGCATGATGTGCACCAAACGCAGCAACTCGATCCACCCCCACTCCGATATATCGGAATTAGTCACCTTGACAATCACCGCGGGAGTGAATGAGCCCCGACCGAGAGTCAAAAGTCTGTGTTCCCAGTCGAATATTTTGAGTGGGCACCCAACAATTTTGCAAGAGTCACTAGAGACGGTTTTCACGATCGAGTGCCTTGTTGTCACTGCTTACCTCGAAGCCGTGATTCCGTTCTTCTACACTGCTTACATTTTGGTCATGGTACATCTCCCGAGCGCACAATATCACGCCGAGATGAATGGCGTCACTCGGGAAAATGTTTGTTCGACGGTTTTGCCGGTATTTGTGTTTGGGTTGCTGCAACTCGTATCGTTCCTGATGCTAATGCTAGTGATCAAGCGGAATTGTGGTATGCAGGCGCTATACCAGCTTGCATTTGTACTGGAGGCGCAAAGGTTGTCGATTCAAGGCAAGCTAATGATCTGGATGGTAATCACGCTGTGCTTTCGCGTGGTTCATTTCGGTACGCTTGAGCAAATTGCGTATGTACACAACTGCGGTCACTAACCATTGTGTTGCAGGTGTCGACTTCACGTTCAAGTTTGCAGGGCTTGGATATCACATCTAGGTTTTTTTTTTTACTTTAGGCATTGAGTGTGGGTAAATTGTAACATTTTTTCACGAGTGTCTTGGTGTCTGCATGGCGGAGGTTGTCAATTCAGTCTTCGGTGACACTTTAGCCTTCTTCGACCGCCTGCAGATCGCTCATGTTCGCGTGTTCCACGCACATGCCCTCACGCTGGACCCACTTGTCACAGCAGCACTTGGTTCCGCCGTCGTGCTTGCGGCACAGTCATTTCAAGTGCGTCTTCTTCTCACAGACCACCACACTGCACGGGCATCCACCACCGTGCATTTTGCACTTTCCGTTGCTCTGCGAAGCTCGCTCACATCCGTTTTCCTGGTATCGCATTCTTCGGCCATGACGAATGCACAAACCGCGGGTTTGAACGCTCTTGGTGCAGCCTGGACTCGAGCAGCGCTTGAAGCCGTGCGTGCTTGATTCGTGCAGCCATAGACGCAACACAATTTGCGCTTCTCTTGCGTGAGCATGGATTTGTCTGACAAACTTTGTCAGTTGTGGCCACCTTAGGCTGTTGGAGCGACCAAGATGCCTCCGTGAGAATTAAGACCGCATCCGGTATGGCTGTGACTTCGCCCTAAGCATAGAAAACACGAGAATGTTATACTGTAGTTGCGCTCCTCTACAACACCAATGTAGATCAAACCTTGCATCGGGTGCTCCAAGATCTGCTGAAAAGTGAGTTGTCCTTTCCAGTTGCGCCAGTGGAGGCAAGTAAACTTTGCAGGTTGCCGGAAACAACGATGGTATAATAGCTCTCCAGATTGTGGCTGCTGCATCGACACGAGTAAAGCTGAGTCTGAAAATGAGTCAGTCTGCGGGGTAGAACTGGTGTCTGCTCAAACTCAAGTATACCGGGCTAACTCAACGACTGACCTCATACCCGTTCCTACAGAAAACACCCGTGAGCTCAATCTCGGGTAACGAAATGGGAGAAGTTGGCGCCGCAGTGCACTAATCGGATAGCGGGACTGCATTTTGCTGTCAAGCTCCGTGGACGTCGCCTTCCTCCTCAAAACTGCAGACCTGATGAAAGCGATCATAGTATGGAAACACGCGATAACCACTACTTGCCCTGCCGATGGATGGTCCACACGTAAATTTCCTGAGCAGCTTCCTTCTCTACAAAACAAGAGCACAGCACCAAAGGTGCAGCAGACCTTCAGCTATTCCAAAACCAGGCTTGGATTTTGAAAGTTCACCCATCTTTACTCTAAAGTTCATCCTTCTCAGCCTGTACGTCCAGCTGGTACTCCTTCACCTCCTTCAACGTCTTGGCGCTAGCCTCCGTAATCGCGTCGTTCTCGCCGTAGATCTTGACAGCAATCCTGTGCGCGTGCTCCAGCAGGTTAATGGACTCGTCCACCTTCTTCTGACGCATCTTGACCCCCGCCAGCGCGTTCAAGCTGAAGGCGTACGACAGCGTGTCCTCTCCATCGCGCTGCAAGAACACAGCACTCGCCACTTCAGCCGCTCTCAATGCTTTGTCAACTTCATTCACCGCCAAATGGGCCGTCGAAAGCTCCATGTAGAGCTCTGCGACTCCAGTCGTGAGTCCGTTAATCTCTCCTCCTTGAGCCGTCACCGCCTGCTTGAGCACCTTGAGGTTCTTCTCCTTATTCCCCAATTTCTTGTACCCTTCTGCAATCCTCATCGAGGCTTCAATGTACGCCTCGTGGGTCGTTCCGAGCCCCTGTTTGACGTGTTTACGAAGTGTTTTGTACTTGCTGATGGCCTTTTTGTATTGCTCTTTGGCCATGTACGCGTCGGCCAAGCTGCGCAGCGACAGCCCGAGCGACGGGTGGCTGTCCCCGTAGATCTTCTCCACCATAGCCACCGAGTCCTCCAGCACTTCAATGGCTTCGTCGTACTGCTTGGCTCGGATGAGTACCGACCCGTAGTCATTCAGGATCTGCGCGTACAGCGCCGCGTCCTGCGAGATGTCAGCGGGCTCCGTCACGGCGTGGCGTGCCTCGCCGAAGACCCGTCCGTGGAGCAGCGTGATGGCCCCGCGCAGCTTCTCGATGGAACCTTTGAAGTCCCTGGCGTCGTTGAGCTTCATGCCGGCGTTGCGCAGGCCGCGGATCTCCTGGATGGTGGGGTCGTTGTCGCGGCTGTTGGCGCTGGACGTGGGCGCCGGCGTCTTGGGTTCATTATCGTCGGCGTGTGCACAGGCCACGAGCGCCAGCAGCACGAACACCCACAGGAACGTTGTGCGCATGGGGGGCTCTAAACGGTATGCTCCTCGCTGGCCACGTAAGTCTCAGTGTAAAGTGGCTACACGCTGTAATTTTTATTTTAAAGTGGCTACATTTTGATGGCCAAGAAGAGCAAGAAGGCGTCGAGTGCAGGAAGGGAGGGGAAGAAGGAAGGAGCCAAGGATGGAGGTGGTGGTAGAGGGAAGAGCATATCCAAGCTGTTTACTGCAATGCAGGAGAAGGGCGCGGCCTGGTATGGCCGGGAACGCGAGGGAATCGCGCTGATCGAAGGCTTCCAGTCGGCGTTGCTGGCTGTGAGAGCCGCAGCGGCTGATGGGACCCAGGAGAACGACATGGGGCTGAGTGGGCTCGCTGGGAATTTGGAGATGGATCCGTGGCTGGCGGAGGATCTGTACCAGCAGGTGCAGGAGCTGTCGACTGGCTTCCAGGAGCTGCTGGAGGACATGTACACGCTGCAGACTCGGGCGAGAGACATTGGTACGTAGGCTTGACAAGGTAGAGATCTGTGGGTGTATGGGCAGCTGATACTGGTAGTTATTGTAGTCACGACAGAGGAAGGCGAGCAGCAAGTTGAAGCCACCGAGTTGAGGTCGGTAGACTACCTGCAGATGATAAGTCAGGAGCTGGCAACGTTCGAAGCCGAATACCAGCACATTGTACGTTGTAGATCAAGCAGTGGAGTCAACTACTGCGTTTGCACTCATCTGTATGTTGTTCGTCGATTGCAGGAAGCGCTGCTGCAGCTCATCTCGTTCGAAACCACCACGGACGAGCTGCGAACGCTCGTCATCTCCTGGAGCACGTCGCCCTTCCTCGACCCCGCGCAATCGCGCAATTTCATGCAGGTACCATGTCCAGTATAAATTGCAACCTTTCTGGCAGTCGTCTAACTTGATTATCTTTCTGTAGCGTCACCAGCTTTCCCAACAACGGCAGACCTAAAATCAAAGACACAGAGACTTCTAACGTTACAGATAGTATAAACCATATTTGCCACGGTCTTAGCACGTGCGTCTCTTTACTTTGCCGAAACAAACTGCGCGCACAGGTCGTTCACATCCTCGAGACTCAAACTCGACACGAAGTCTCGCTGCGCCTTGTCCAGCTCCCGCTGGATCTTGGCTGCCTCCTGGGACGAGAAATAAGGCGCTAGGAACTTCTCCAGCGCGTCCTCCACCGAGTCTGTGGCCTTGATGGCGCTCTCCTGTCCTGCAGGGAGGAATATGCCGGAGCTCGCGGACTGCGCGACCGGCTCGTCGTCGTACTGAGAGGCAAGAGTTGGAGGCGTTAGATTGTACAAGGGTTGCACTGAGAGCTAGAGGTACGCGATCGCGGGGATTTAGAAACGTGAAGGCGCACAAGAGCACAACGTACCATATCGTTCCATTGCACGCGGCAGTGCGTCTTCTTGCGCACGACAGGGTAGCGCCCCAGCAGGCGCAGGAACTCACCTTCGTTCATTTCGGAGCGTTCCAGCAACGTTAATTAAGCTTCATTAGGACTGCTTCAGCAACTTAAGACTTGAACAAAAGTCACAATTAGGTATTGTACCAGTTTCATGCCATTTTCAAACTCCTTCAGTTCGTCCAGAAACCAAACTAAAGTTCTCTACACGTGCTACTCCAGAGCAACGAGATTTTCTAAGAAATATGACTAATTAGAAAAAGAAAAAGTTGGAATTTCAGTTCTAATCACAGAGCAAAGCGGTGAAATCCCAGAGCAAACCGGACCGGAGAGACTTAAGTCCCGTACTATGTAACGGGGTACACGGATGTGTACCCATGTTACATAAAGAGTGACGGGATGTCCCTCTTTAGTGTCCATGGTACGTGGTA
>AWVV02007322.1:0-17404 GCA_000500205.2 Phytophthora lateralis | reverse complement strand
ACCAGGCAACGCAGCAAGAAAGCCCTAAAAGACTCGCACTGTGCTTCCTTCACCGCGTTCCCGCCAGGATACCTCGAGGCCATCAAGTGGCTCCACAAGCATGACACCTCCGCCGACATCCTCCTCACCGAGAACGGCTGGTGTGGTGACGATGAGATCGACAACCCCGACCAACTTTGGTACTTCCAGGCATACCTCGAGCAGGTGCACAAGGCTGTCACGGAGGAAAACATCCCCGTCATCGGATACACGGCCTGGTCGTTCCTCGACAACTACGAGTGGGGATCCTACGAGTCGCGCTTCGGTCTCTACTACGTCAACTACACGTCCGACTCCGGGTCTCCCGATTTCTACGAGGCGAAGCCGTCCGACTTGGCTCGTATTCCTCGTCCGTCGGCCAAGTGGTTCCAGAAGGTGGCGACAACAAAGTGTCTAGGTGTGGAGGAAGCATTAGCAACGACGGCCACAACACCGGAGAGCTCAGGTCACAGTCACCACGTGTGGCGCTGGCTGTTCGGTATCGTGGCGTTTGGAGCTGTTGCCTTTGTGGGGGTGGTTGTGCTGGTGTTCTTCGTTGGCCGACGCATTTGGCGCCACTTCCGTGGCCACGAGGAGGGTACAGCCACCGAAGGAACGCCACTGCTTTGAACGGAGATCAGTGTCGTGCAATGGTGAAAAGCTGAACAACGTCCTGTGGGTTGGCTGGTAAAACAATACAACTTTGAAGTGTTCTTGATGCTGAGTTCCATGCCTCTCTTGAACTTCGACACCCATCTCGTCAAAATAAAAGGTCTCGCAGGTTCAAGATATTATTTTCCACAGGTTGGTTTGAATTTAGCGCTCTTTCTCAGTATGAAAAGTATCCGCCCAACTGCACACGACCATGGAGAACGACGCGCACTACCTAAAGGCGCTGGAGCAGTACGTGGTCACCCTGGAGCAGCATGTGGGCTCGCTCTCGCGGCACAATGACCAACTGCGCGCGGAACTGCGCATGAGCAAGCAGCAGGTGGCCGCGCTCTCGCAGCAAAACGTGCTGCGAGAGGCTGCGGAGCTGTGCACGAGCAACCAGCAGCCGACCCATTGGACGCTGCAGTCGGAGACCGAGTCTAAGCGCAAGATCGTGACACACGCCGAGGCCAGGGACGCGAACAGGTACCAAGCACTGACTCACGAGGTTGCAGCGCTCAAGAGCCGCCTACAGCAGAAGCAGGACTGCTGGGAGAGGTACGACCGGGCCACCAAGGCGGAGAGAGCAAGTCTCACCAAGCAGCTTGCAGCGGCCAAGGCCAAAGTCATGCAGATGCAGAGCAGGGCGGACATGGCTGAGGCCTCCAGTAACAGCTTCGAGCGGAGGCTGCAGGCTGTGGTCCAGGAGAAGTAGACCGTGGAGACGGAGCTGGTCCACTACAAGAAGACGCGTGCTGCACGGCAAAAGTGCGTCGGTGCTTGCGTGCGGTGCTTTCTTCGAGTGATATTCCTGGTGACATACTGTAATCTTGACTCAATCCTTACACGAGGCTCTGTCTGATGACCAAGCGAGGACCAGCCCGAAAACAAGATTGCACTTAACATAATGAGTGTGTTTACATATCCTACCTCGGAGACAAACGTAGTGGTATTTATTGGAGCCATAACCTTGTCTGTCAGCACAGCTTCAAATAGTTTTTGGTTTGACATGATAAGAACGAGCAATAAACTGCAGCGTAAGATGTTGGGTTCTACCCTTCCTCGTGGCGCACCAGTCCCCCAGATCAATTCCCCGAGACGAGAGGAATTTGTTCGTGGTTCTGGTGGCGCTTCTTCGTGATCGCCACCAGGAGAACTACTGCCACCACAGCAACCATGACCAGTGGGGCTCCAACCGTCTCCGTCATACTGCTTGCCGGGTCGTCGACGGCAAACGTGGTGCTGCTGGAGTCGTCCAGGCACCTGGTAGTGGAGACCTTGTGGAACCACTTGGCTGATGGACGAGGAACGCGGGCCAAGTCTGTAGGCTTGGGGTTGTTGAATTCGGGCGATCCAGTCTCGCTCGTCCAGTTCACGTAGTACAGTCCAAAGCGAGGCTTGTACGAGCCCCACTCGAAGTTGTCCATGAACGACCACGCAGTGTAGCCGATCACCGGGATCTTCTCCTCCACGACAGCCTTGTACACTTGCCCCACGAAAGCCTCGAAGAAGTGGAGCTGGTCCATGTTCTCGATCTCGTCGTCGCCGCACCAGCCGTTCTCCGTCAGCAGGATATCGACGGTTGGGTCCTTCGCGTGCAGATACTTGATCATGCTGAGATAGCCTGGAGGGTAAGGATTGAACAAAGCGGAGCAGTACTTGTTGCCGACGCGGTCGGACCGAGGACGCAGAGTTCCTGGCATAGCGTGCGAGTCGTCCACGCCCTTGTCCGCCTGCCAGCCTGGAGCAAGCGTAGCACAGTTCACCGTCGACGTGGGCGAGTCGCAGTCCGTCACCGCTTGAGACGAGTAGTGGTTCATTTGGAACATGTCGTACGAGCCCTTTAGCAGAGCCGATTCCTCCGTCGTAAAGCGAGGGAGACGGTCCCCTGCGATCTCGCGCATGATGGCAGGGTAGTCACCCGTGAGGATTGGTTGCAAAAACCACCCAAAGTCGAAGTCCATTGCTCGCTGAGCAGCAGCAACGTCGGCAGCGTTGCTAGGGTCCAACGGGTAGAAGAAGCTGGAGACCAGCACGATACTAATGCGAGCGCTTGCAGCGACCACACCGCTCTCCCTCAACTCCCGGAACTTCTTCACAGCCTTGGCGTGGCACATCAGCACTCCATAAGAGACTTCATAAACTTCCGTAGGGGATCCCCTGCGTGCGGGAGGCATGTTCGGGAAACCCATGCCGTACGCGTAGCCTACCAGTCCGAGTGGCTCATTGAACGTGGTCCAAAAGTTCACTTTACTGCCAAACTCGTGGAACATGAGCGTGGAGTAGTCCTCGAAGTGACTCGAGATGTCGGGATTCAGCCACGCCTGAGGGTTGAGCTCGTCTTGCAGTGCCAGCGGTAGGTCGTAGTGGTGCAGCGTCAGGATCGGGGCGATACCGTTTGCATTCAACTCATCGATAAGCGAGTGGTAGAATGCGAGACCTGGTGGGTTGGGGCGCATACGACGAGTCTCCGGGTCCCAGGTCATGGCACGCGACCAAGAAGTGGAGAACCGGAAGCTCTGCAGGCCCGTTTCAACCATGAGCTTGATGTCGTCGCGGTATCGGTGGAAGAAGTCGTCGGCGACATTCGCACACTCGATTCCTGGAGTTTCGCGGCAGTACGCGTCGTAGATACTCGGGGTACGGCCGGACTCGTTCCACGCACCTTCGACCTGGTACGCCGCCGTCGCTGAACCGAACATGAATTCATCCGGGAAGCAGCGAGGTTCCGCGGCCACGAAAGACGAGGAGGTTGACAGCAGCAACGCGGCGAGACCGCCGACCAAACGAAGACCCTGCTCTAAGATGCGCATGGTGACTGGAGTGCGGCAACTTTGGAAGTGAGGTCCCCTAGTTACCAGAAGGCATCGGGCAGCTCGGGGTGCCATCAATGATCCGTGGATGCACGCTTTCGCATATGGTTGAAGTTTTCTACGACGAATGCAGCGTGGTTCCCGATCCGGTAGTGCAATACTTTGCTACATGACGTATAATGATGGATGCGCGCCTTGTAGCAGGGCCAAACGAGAAACGATCAAAGAGTGCGAGCGATTCACGATGTAAATCAATAATCGTATTACTTGCACGATAAGTTTCGCTACTCATTGAAGGAACTCGATCGTTCAAAGCCCTGGCTGGTATCGGATATGCCTGTCTAGTTTGAAGAAGATCCAGGGACACGCTGGTACCCGAGACGGCGCTTGAATGTCACCACAACGGCGGTGAGACTCACTGCTGCAATAACGATGAAGGCCACCGAAAACCCAAAGTTCTCCGCTGATCGAGCAACTGAACTGTCAGCGACAGCCTCGAGATCGTCCCAGCCGTCAAGACACTTGGTTGTGGACACCTTGTGGAACCACTTCGCGGCAGGGCGGGGGATACGCTCCAGATCCGTCGGCTTTGGCTTCTTGTAGTCAGACGAACCAGTATCCTCCGTGAAATTCACGTAGTACAGTCCAAAGCGCGGACCATAGGAGCCCCACTCGTAGTTATCCAGGAAGGACCACGCGGTGTAGCCAACGACCGGGATCTTCTCCTCCACGACGGCCTTGTACACCTGGTCCACGAACGCCTTGTAGTACGTCAACTGGTCCCAGTTCTCCACCTCCTGGTTACCGCACCACCCGTTCTCAGTCAGCAAGATGTCAACGGTCGGGTCGTGGGAGTGAAGGTAGCGCATCATCTCGAGATATCCAGGCGGGAAGCCCGTGTATCGCCCGCAGTAGTTGTTGCCGAACTTGTCTGGACGAGGCTGCATCGTTCCTGGCATCATATGGTCTTCGTCAACGCCCTTGTCGGCTTCCCACCCGACCGTGAGTGACGAGCAAGGTGTCTTGGAGGTCTCCGAGTCGCAGTCCGTCACCGCCTTGGAGTAGTAGTGGTTCATCATGAAAATGTCGTACGAGCCCTTGAGCAACGCAGACTCCTCCGCGGTGAACTCTGGCAAACGATCTCCAGCACGCTCGTGCATCACGGCAGGGTAGTCTCCGGTCACGATTGGCTCGAGGAACCAACCGAAGTCAAAGTCCAGCGCACGCTGGGCGGCAGCGACGTCGGCAGGGTTGTTTTCATCGAGCGGGTAAAAGAACGCCGACACCAGCACGATTCCGATGCGAGCCTTGGCCCCCACCACGTTATTCGCCTTGAGCTCGCGGAACTTGTGCACAGCCTTCGCATGCGCAACGAGAACGTTGCGTGAGACGGTGTACGCTTCGGTGGGCGAGCCTTTGTGTCCCGGGGCAAACATCCCCGTTCCGTAGCTGTAGCCGACAAATGCAATCGGCTCGTTGAACGTCGTCCAGAAGTCGACCTTGTGCCCGAACTCCTGGAACATGAGCGTCGCGTACTCGACGTAGTGGTCCACGATCTCGGGGCTCAGCCAGCCGTTCGGCGTGAGGTCGTGCATCAACGCGGCTGGCAAGTCCCAGTGGTAGATCGTCAGGATCGGCACGATTCCCTTGGCGTTCATCGCGTCAATCAGCGCGTGGTAGAAGGCGATACCTTCCGGGTTCGGACGCATGTGCCGCGTCTCTGGATCCCAGATCATCGCGCGCGACCACGAGATGGAGAAACGGAGCGACTGCAGACCCACGTCCTTCATCAGGTTCAAGTCGTCCGGGTATCGGTGGTAGAAATCGTCGGCGACGTTGGCACACAGCATGCCAGGCTGGTCGCGACAGAACTCGTCCCAAATGCTGGGCGTGCGACCACCTTCGTTCCACGCACCCTCGACCTGGTAAGCGGCGGTGGCCGTGCCGAACATGAACTCCTTGGGGAAGCAGCGCGGCTCCGAGGAAGCTCCGACTGGCACCGACGGTGCGAGTATCGCAGCCGCCACGCTGCCCACGAACCCGAAGAGGGACCACTTCATTTTGACGTGGTCACTGGAGCAGCTTGTTGGGGATCGGGCAAGCTCAGGAATGTCAACCTCGCCAGAGTGTGAGAGGGCAAGCCGCGTCTGCTTCAGCCACGCATATTTGATGGTGGCATGAACTTCAAGATTGAAACTGGTGGGTGGGGGATTTGCAAGTATCACTTTGTGGCACAAAGTTTGTGCATTCCGGTGCTCGAAAAAGTGGCGACTAACGTGTACATCAAAAATTGCAGCACGAAATAATGGTGTACAGTACATGTACGAGTACACACTTGCTGGCTTGAAAACACGAAATCTCAATCGTTGCGGTAAGAGCCAACCCTGCCATCGTGCATTGGTGGATGCTGCAAGGTGAATGAGTTGTAGGAAGCGCGCTGCTCCTGTGTTGATTGTGCTGATTCGTGATTGTTCCAAGCTCAGATGAGTGGATGAACTTTACAATACCCCTACACTGATCAATGACTAGAGATGACTTTTCGGGTAACTTAGTACATGTACCTGCATGCATGCGATTCTGCGTAGCTGGTGGCCATCAATCCTACCGGTAGCATTGACATAGCAATGACAATGAAGACTCCCAAAGCTCTTTCTAGTTGTGTCTTGATTACCAATGAGAACATATTACCACGCTATCGGAAGGAAATGGTTGTTGCAAGTACAGCTTGTTTACCATACCATTAGCCTAGTCGAACGCGTACGCGACTTAGTTGCGCGACAGGAGCGGTTCGTAGCCACTGCGACGGTGGCGGTACACCAGCACCACCACAACACCAATCACCACCGCAGCCAGCGCGACGAAGCCGAAGATGAGGCCGAAGATGGACGTCTTGCTCTCGTGCGACGTCGCTGTGGCCTTGGTGTCGATCTCGCTCCAGCCGTCGAGGCACTTGGTTGTGGCCACCTTGTTGAACCACTTGGCTGACGGTCGCGGGATGCGAGCCAGGTCCGTGGCCTTGGGCTCGTAGAAGTCGGGAGAACCCGTCTCCTCCGTGAAGTTGACGTAGTACATGCCGAAGCGCGGGCCGTACGAGCCCCACTCGTAGTTGTCCAGGAAGGACCAGGCCGTATAGCCGATCACCGGGATCTTCTCCTCGACGACAGCCTTGTACACCTGCTCCACGAAGGCCTTGAAGTACCAGAGCTGGTCCATGTTGTCGATCTCATCGTTGCCGCACCATCCGTTTTCGGTCAGCAGAATGTCCACCGTCTTGTCCTGCGAGTGGAGGTAGCGTATCATGTCCAAGTATCCTGGCGGGTACCCCGTGAACATCTCGCAGTAGTTGTTGCCGAAGCGGTCCGGGACGCCAGCGCGCGTGCCAGGCATCAGGTGGCTGTCATCGACGCCCTTGTCGGCCGGGTAACCAGGCAGCAGCGCCGAGCACGGCGTGTTGGAGGCCTCCGAGTCGCAGTCCGTGATCGCGCGCGAGGCGTAGTGGTTCATCATGAAGATGTCGTACGAGCCCTTGATGATCGCCGACTCCTCCGCCGTGAACGTCGGCAGCCGGTCACCAGCACGCTCGCGCATGACGGCCGGGTAGTCGCCATTCACGATGGGGTTCAGGAACCAGCCGAAGTCGAAGTCGAACGCGCGCTTCGCAGCCGCAACGTCGGCAGGGTTGCTTTCGTCCAAGGGATAGTACCAGTTGGAGACGAGCACGATTCCAATGCGAGCCTTGGCGTCGATCACGTTGCTCGTCTTGAGCTCGCGGAACTTCTGCACCGTCTTGCCGTGGGACAGCAGCACGTTGCGCGAGACTGTGTACGCCTGCGTGTCCGAGCCGGAGTAGCCGGGCGCGTGCATGCCGAGGCCGTAGCCGGCCCCGACGAACGAGAGCGGCTCGTTGAACGTGGTCCAGAGCTGCACCTTACTGCCGAACTCGTTGAAGAGCAGCGTCGAGTACTCGATGTAGTGGTCGACGATCTCCGGGTTGAGCCAGCCCTTGGGCTCCAGCTGCGTCTGCAGCTCGCTGGGCAAGTCCCAGTGGTAGATGGTGAGGATGGGGGTGATGCCGTTGGCGTTGATCTCGTCGATGACGTTGTGGTACCAGGCGATACCCTCGGCGTTGGGCTTCATGCGCCGCGTGACGGGGTCCCAGTTCATGGCGCGCGACCAGGCGACCGAGAAGCGGAAGGACTCGAGGCCCGTGTCCACCATGAGCTTGACATCGTCCTTGTAGCGGTGGTAGAAGTCGTCGGCCACGTTGGCGCACTTCATGCCGGGCTTTTCGCGACAGAAGTCGTCCCAGATGCTGGGCGTGCGGCCGCCCTCCTTGGCGGCGCCTTCCACCTGGTACGACGCGGTGGCCGAGCCGAACATGAAGGTATCGGGGAAGCAGCGCGGCTCCGCGGCCGACGCCACGGACGAGCCGAAGAGGGCCGCCGCGACAACTGGCAGCAGTTGGCGGAGGAAGCGCATGGTCGACGGCTGTTCACAAAATCAGGCGGAGACTTGTGCGCTCGAACCCGCGAATATCGGAATGACAGAATTGACGGGCCCAAATTGCAGGAAGATCGCCGATAGGAGACCACGCAGCTTTGATGCGCTTGAAGCTCATCTGAAGTTCATCCACACGGAAAACATGACGACAGATGTTTTGCCCAATAATGGCGAAAGCGTTTTAATCCGAAGTGATCGGGGAAAGTCCACGCATTGAACTCGTCGGCTGGTTCCGCTCCAGCTTCAGGCGTCATTGCTGCACCCTCCTCAACCAAACACGTTGAACAATGAAGAACTCCAGCATACCTACCGTCGTGAAGGCAACAGCGGCAAACACGACGATACCAAACAACCTGGTGACTGTGCTCTCCGGTGTTGTGGCCGTCGTTGCTGATGCTTCCTCCACACCCAGACGCTTGACCGTCGCCCCCTTTTGGAACCATTTGGCTGATGGACGAGGGAGGAATACGAGCCAAGTCGGACTGCTTCGGCTCATAGAAGTCGGGAGGCCCAGAATCGGACGGTACCGGTACAGCTACAGACCGAAGCTGGAAGGCTATGACAAACGAGGCTAACGTTACGAGTCCAAGTCAATTATTGCCTCCTCGCACGCAGAGTAGCCATCCATTTGCTGTTGAAAGACTGTCAATCATCGTGCAGCCAGAGCAATGGACCAGGGTGCATTCAAAGATGCGAGCTGTGCAGACTCGAAGCTACAAAAAATCGCTCTTGCGGCTTGGTATTGTGTCCGTCTTGCACATCAGTAGCCTGCACCCCGCGTCCCGCCACCATTAATGCATATGCATACACTAACTCTTCCGAATACACAAAGCAGCCAAACGCAGCAACAGTTGAAGTGGAAATTACCGCACTCTTTCGATCCAGTTTGTCTACCTCCCATACAGCATATAATATGCTTTAGCACAGGTCCGCTGGTGTTCTCCATGTGACCATCCCATTGTACTTAACCTGGCTATAGGTCGCAGTCTTGAGGACATGCAGTTGCTGGAGGCGTGGGCGACGGCGCGGCTGGAGGCGCTGGGTGTGGACGGCGTGTTCGCGCCCTACATCGTGGGTATGCTGCCGTCGCACGGCGGGGACGATGAAAACGTGGAGGACGCCAAGTTCAACATTCACCAAGTGCTCATGGGCTGGCTGGCACCGGAAGACGAGGTCCCTACTAATGCGGAATGGTCCCTACTGTCACGTATCTAATGCGGGATCTCTGCCCTATTTTAGGAACGCGCGCAGGAGTTCGTGGACGAACTGGCCAAGCTCGCGGACAGCCCCGCGCAGCTCACGGACGCGGCCATGGCCCTGGCGGCCGTGCAGAGCCACGGGGACAAGCAGATCGAGGACGACATCAATAAGATGCTGGACCAGGACGAGGAGCTGAAGGCCTCGGCGCCCACGTTCGTCCCTCGCAAGTTTCTGTCCCCCGTCGTGCCCGAGTTCCACCCCACGGGCAGCCCCGAGGGCGGCCTGATGTCCCTGACGGCGTCGTCCTCTTCTCCGTCCCCGCCTCAGCTGCTGGGCAACGAGGTGTACGAAGCGGAGGAGGAGGAGGCCGTCCAGGAAGGCGAGGAAGAGCAGGACAGTGCAGCCATGCAGAACGAAGAAAGCTTCTTCTGGTCCGTGGCCTTCGAGGTAGAGTGCACTTGCCTTGGCTTTCGTCGGGATGGACGCGTCTTCCTGCAGGGTAGGTAGAGTGCTGGAGACGAGTAGTCTAAGTGTTTTTGTGTGTCGGTTCGTTCTGGTGGTACTGTACGGCAGTTGGTGAGCCATTTGCAGCTCAAGTTCCCGGACATTGACCCGAGCCGCCTGTGCGACCTCCTGAGGCTCGTGGGGCTGGATGTGGATAAGGCGCACGCTGTGCTCAAAGCGACCATCGAGCGAGAGTCGGTGGGGCCCGGACAAGTGTGCCGCCACTACTTGCAGGGAGAGTGTCGGCGTGCGGACTGCATGGTGCGTCTGTCATTTGCAAGATGAGACTTGGGCTAAGAAGCGGAAGATTGGTGGACGCTCACAGGCTTCCAACTCGTCTCTTGTTGCGGCTCATGTTGACTTGCCTGTGGCTGTAGTTCCTGCACGACACGGACAAGATCACGTGCCGCTTTTGGCTGCGGGGCACGTGCTTGCAAGCGGACCACTGCGTTTTCGCGCACGACTTCTGTGAATACTACTCGATGGATGATAACGCACTGGGGCAGCGTGATTACGACAGCGAAGACGATATGGACCAGGACAGCGCGCCGCTGGACATTCAAGCCGAGGACATGTTTCCGTCTCTCCAGAGCGTAACGTCAGGAGCACCAGCGCCAGCACCAGCGCCAGCTCCGCCACCGCTACCCCAAGGAAACGATGGTCCTTCATTGACAGCAGTGACCACTAATTCGTACCTGTCGACGGATGAGGCTGTGGTAAATCTGAGCATGAACTTTGCGCGGGCAGTAGCGTTGCAACCAACGCCTGCTGCGATCCATCCTCCTATGGGTCCTGGAGGCTATGGAATGGACCCGTCGCGACGATTGCCACCTCCGCCTCCTGTGCACCGCCCGCTGTACCACAAGGCAGGAAGCAGCGACAGCATCGGGACCAAGTGGGTTTCCACAGGCGACAGCGTGTCAACACAGTATCTGGAGTTGCGCGAGCAGGCCTACGAGATGGCGTGCGCTCGGAATAAGTGTTTCATGGGAGCCACTCAGGCATATCGCAAGTACGAGGCGCTGCATAGTAGACTGGGGAGCGAGACAGCGGTGGCCTCACTGGTGAACGTTTATTTGTGTGTACAGTGGTAACAAGGCGCTGGCTAAAGGACTGTCAAAGCAAGGACACGACTACAATGCCAAGATGAAGAACTTCCACTTCCTAGCGGCATCGGAAATCTTCGAGTCGCGCAACCCGCCCAGCCAACTGTACATGGACCGAATGATGGATCTGCACGGGCTGCACGTAGCCGAAGCGGTCGAGTTCCTCACACAGATGCTGCCCAAGCTGACCGATGAGGGCGTGGACAGCATTTACCTGGTCACAGGCTCAGGACACCATTCGAAAGGCCCCGACGGCAACGCGCGGCTGCTGCCGGCGGTCGAGCGTTTCCTGGGTGGCGAGGGCTACCAGTACACACCCGTGGCGGACGGCGCAGGCTTTGTGGGGATGCTGCTCGTAGACTTGCGGTGGTAATCAAGTGTGTCAATCGAGCAAAAGCAGAAAACATGAGTGGCAGCGTTTTGTGTGCATCTTACTGTAAGGAATAGCATCCGCGGTGTCTTGTTCGTTCACATAGTGACGATATCGAGGAGGAATAATGGGAAGGAAATACAGCGGTGGATCGGAGGCCTTTACAAACTGCAGTCACCCACCCAGCTCCGTTTGTCGTGTATTACCGCGTCAACTATTAAGCTCTTATCTCTGACAGCCAAGCAGCAGTCATGTCAACCGGCCAGTTGTCTCTCATGCACTTAGCAGCCGCGCTCGTAGTCGTGCATCTCCTTGACGTCCTGGTGCACGACGTGCTTGAATCCTTCGGGCTTGAAGAGGAACACGTTGCAGAAGCCGCCACTGTAGGCGTCGCGGTGCGTGGCGTGGTAGATGGCGCGCTTGCCGAGCTCCACGGCCTCGTCGTCCGAAAGGTCCCAGCGCCAGTTGGTGTCCAGCACGCCGTAGGCGTACGTGGAGCCAGAACCCACGCTGAACTTGGGCACGGTCTTGCTGGCCGGGATGCGGGAGCCCTCGTCATCCACGTAGTAGAGCACGGGCTCGCCGTTGTCGTAGCCCATCATCATCATGCCGAGCGACATACCGTAGCGCTTATAGTAGTTGCACGTGTTGGCGATGAGCTTGGACGCCGCGCGCACCGAGATGCGGTGGCGGTTGCGCAGCTCGTACATGCGGCACTGCACGGCCAGGTTGCGCTGCCAAAACTGGCAGTCGGCGGCGCCGCCAGCCAGCGTGGCCAAGATGTAGTCGTTGATGGGGTTCACCTTCTTGACCTGCTGGGACGCGATGAACGGGCCCATAGTGGAGCGCGAGTCCACGGCCACGACGATTCCCCCGTCGTAGATGAAGGCCAGCGTCGTGGTTCCCTTGGCGAACTGCAGCGACTGCTCGTTGTCCTCCGTGTACTTGACTTTGAAGTGCTCGCGCGAGTAGGCGGCCGGGTCGGCCACGGGCGGCAGCAGGAAACCCGCGGAGAGCGCGTCGGGCGCGCTGGGCGTCACGCGCAGGTCGTCCGTGGAAGCCATGTGCATGTTGGGCATAGCGCCGCCGTAGTTGACGTTGGCGCCGCGGCTGCCAGAGCGCAGGAACTTGAGGTTCACGGTGGGGGCGCTCATTCTCTTGGCGCTATATTGACGAAGAAGATCTCTCGGATATCGAGGGGAGCAATTTTGTGTTGGGAATTTTATCGAGGAATTTTGCAATTGAAAATTTGAAATATATTGTAAAGTTTGCGATCAGCTAAAGTGCGATCGACCGTGAGCCAGGCACGCGTATGCAACGCTGGCTGGTCAATGGTCACTGCCGACTTCAACGCCCGCCTGGGCCCGTAGCGATGATGAAAGCAGCTTCCACGCGACTCCGAGCGGGGCTGGTTAATGGATTACAGGAGGAAGGAGGACGCAAAACATCTTATAATTTAGTGGTGGGCAATTACATCTGAAAGTGGTCGATGTGGAACCGAATCATGTCGTCGAGAACGCTCACGGGAGTGTGCTGCGGCTCGACACAGGGCGACTCGGCCGCTGTCTCCTCGAGCAGGAAGCTCTCGCTCTCTACGACGTGGGGCTCCGCGTCGTCCACCTTGACGTTCTCGTTCAGAATAGACACGAGCTCGTCGAGCTGCTCGGGGTCGAGCGCGATGCCCAGCGGGGTCAAACCGGACATCGGTGAGGCTCCGGGAGAGGCACAGGACGAGCTCGGCGCCGGGCTACAGGGGGCCGCGTCCACTGTGGACACACTGGAGGTGGGCGACGCGGGCATTCGCAGCTGGGTCATCATGGGACTGAGCGTCGCGCCGGGCTGCAGCAGCTCGTCGGCGCCGGTGGGACTGTCGTACGAGTGGTCGAGCCCCGGCAGCAGGTTCATGTTGGCGGCCAGGAGCTTGGTCTTCCGCGTGTCGAGCTCCGGGTGGTGGCCCTTGATGTGCCGGTTCAAGTTACCGGCCGTACTGAAGGTCTTGCCGCACCCCGGCGACGAGCACACGTGCACGGGGCTGCCCAAGTGGAACTTCATGTGCTTGGAGAGCTTGTTCTCGCTGCGGAATGTGCAGATGCAGCCGGCGACGGGGCACTCGAGCGGCTTGATGGGTCCGTGCAGGCGCTTGTGGCGCGACAGGTTGCCGGGCGTGCTGAACCTGCGGCCGCAGGTGCGCACGGGGCAGATGTGCCGCTTCTCGCCCGCGTGCTTCGTGAGGTGCTCGGCCAGCGACAAGCTGTCGCCGAACGAGCGCTCGCAGTACGGCACCGAGCACCGGAACACCACCTGTCTGGCCGCGGCCTGGTCCGCGCTGGGAGCTGGCAGCATGGTAATCGTCGCGAGTGAGTTGCGGCTGAGGCGTCCAATTCCGAAGTGGGGCTTGTCGCCGTTGCCGTTGGTTCGCTGAGTGGGGCGCCCGCCGTCAAAAGTATCAGAAAACGGCCAGCCATGCGGTCCGGCCTCGTCCTTCCCAGCCGGCACTGCATAGAGGCACCATGGGACAGCGCGCGTGGTGTTGAGATGAACGCGCCTGTAGATGGAGGCCTCCGTCATTGAAAACCCCACCGAGGAGGGCTTTTAGTGTCGGGGTGCCGCTGGCCGCCGCAGTCGTAGTAGTGTGCATCAGCAGCAGCTATGCTATAATGCGAGGGCGCTCACTCTGCGTGACACATGATGTGAATATCCAGAGCCGAGAATAGCCGGCACGAGCGCTGAGCTGGGCGTCGCCGTTGCGCAGAGCCAAGTAGGCAAACACGCCGCCGTCGGCGTTGTCTCCAAGGGCCGAGAAACTACATCAACAATCGGACCAGCGCAGCGACGGACACGTGGGTAAACATCTCATCGACAGTCTAGTCATTTCCGTAGCAGCGAGACCAACGTACCAGCTGCTGCCAGCGAAGTCTTGAGCACTGCACGTCGAGGGCGAGGGCGCGGTGTCGGCGCCGCACACTCCGCTGGTCGCCACCGCCCCGCCTCACGGCGTGTCTCGACCATTTGGTCGCCGCGAAGCCAACGTTGAAGGTGCTTGGGCGCCATCGCCGCGTTGTGTTCAGGATCGGTGCAACTTGCACCGTGCAACGTGGGTCTCAACTGCTTCAGCTTCAACTATGAGCCGGGCGGTGTGCCTTGTGATGGCAAGTATGGCAAGGTGTTCTGGTTCACCCCGGTGCGCTCGGCGCTCGCCGCAGGGTTCCCGCGCCCGACGCATGTGATGCAAACGGTCTCAGCCGCCGACCCTGTGGGGCTGCGTCGGCCAGATGCGCCGCTCCCGGCGAGCTAGTTGTACGCGTCAGCGTACAACACGCTGTACTTGACTCAAGTCACTTGATCGAATTGAGGGGTCCGACGCAGCAGCCGGGGAGCGTTTTTGCTTTGTGTTCTGTGCGAGGCCACCTCAGTCTTGATGTACGTCGGTGAGCAGAGAAGCGCGTCGCCGACGGCGCTCTGGAGTTCGTTCAACAATCGATACGTTTGAAGGTGCTGCCGCAAGGCTCTGGCAAGTCGCATCGAGCAATGTCGCGACCTGTCCACATACCCAGGTCGGTTGCTTGCTCATCGCTGCGGTCTGTTGCTTGCCTGGTGCGCTCCTTTCGCACTCTACAACACCCAAACTTGGTGTGTCGGTGCTCGTCTAGCCTGGGCTAGGTATGTACTCGATACATGTAACCCTAAAGAATTGTGCGAACGCTGTCGTTACTTTGAACCTGAAGGCTTTCAACGAAATCAAGGCACGTGTATACAGGACAAGAAATGGCTTCTGTTTTGCAGTTCCTTTCTAGCACCCATCGGTGAATACATTCCGACCTAGGTGCAAGCAAAATATCACGAGAATGTCACGCACAATCCGATAGTGCAGCATCAAGCGTCATCTCACAAATTCCAGGAAGAGCAATACACATGTATCCGTCCACACGGCTCTTCGAGGACGGGTACACAAACACCTTTACTCGGGCAAGGAAACTACAGGCAGGGATTGATAGTAGTGGTGGTTTTGGCCCTTAGTACTAAGACTAAATATTCGCCTCGCTTCCGTTAGATATTAATTTATCACTACTCCATCCATGGCTTAGAACTAAGACTAAATATTGAAACGATTAGTACTAAACTCAATGATAAAATCGGCTCACCACAGACCACGCTTGCTTGACTCCATCCGCTCAATCTCGGCACGATTATGACGCAACACGAGCTGCCGTTGTGCGCACTCGTTATCTGTACGTGTCCTCAGCGAGATCATGACGAATGACCCAGTTGAAAATACACGTTCTTGAAATGCTGTAGAAGAACTCCGGCCCAGCCAAACTCGCGCAACTTTTGCGATTGACGGGAAGGCTTTTTCTCCGGACTCAGCAAACCACTTGCAAATGTCGATGTGTTGACAGAGCTGCTCTACGTTCCAGACGCTCTTCTTTTCCCTGTCACGCTTGGACCAAACTTCTTTGCGCTTGGTTTCGTCTCCGATCTGGTGCTTTGCGACTTCTGCCCACTCAACGCGGTGGTTTAGCTACCTCTCTACTTTTGCGTCTGCTTCTTTGTTGAGTTCTTCATCCGCGGCGTTGACTGCGCTATGTTGACTTACTTCCTCTCCGCATAGTAAATCTAAGTCAGCATCACATTGCGCAGTATACTCGTTAGGCGACGAAGAAGCTGAGTTTCTAGGACAGTTCTCTTGGGTGGAGTCCCCGTACGTCGCGCGGTAGAACACACGGTGCTCCATCAGCAGTAGCTCTTTTGTTTCGGTGAGAATGCTATCAGTGACAGCTTCTGCTGTATCAGGGATGCAGAGATAGTTTTTAGCTGCCCGTTTTGTACATGGATCGAGGAGTAGCGCCATACCCATCTGTACCGAAGGCATCGGTAGCCGGTTAGCTATCGGATGGAATGTACGTTTGATGCAGCAGTGCCCGAGAACAGAGATATCATTTTTCTCGGTTTTGTCAGCGCTTCCAGTTTGAAAATAGGCGCGAAAGGTGTGGTGTAGCGGGATCAGCCAAAAGCTGATTGAGGCTGGATCCGGCTTCCCAACAATGCCCAGACACCAACTAACGGAGGGGGTCCCCAGATGATCCGTGATCTGCTGAACTTGGTCTCACCTTGTGTACCCGTTGGTGGGCTGGATCTGCTCTCTCGGTACCCCGAAGGATGCTGCGATGTGATTCTTGAACGTCCTGGTGGGGCGCGGGGATGGGGGTGGAGCAGCGCGGAAGTCTTCGCTCTGCTGCCGGTTATAGATCCAGATCCAGAGCGATTAAATCAAGCTCTGATCTGGCGGCCTGGACTTGATCCGGAGCCGGAGGTTGCCTTTGGGGTGTGGTTGTCTCCTTTCCTTCCTTTCCTTGTGTTACTTGCCGCTTCCTATAGCAGGATCTTGGGGGGTTGAGAAACCAAGGGATCTTCGGGCCAAGTAATAAACTCCGTCGGATCTTGGGTATGCACTTGAGAATAGATCACTAGTGTAGGCAAATCCGGCCAATATATTATCCAGATCTACACTAACAGCTAGGTCAACTATATCTTGCTCGGCCAACACCTTGAGGGGCCAATGTAGTTCCCGGTTCTTGGTGAAGGCGAAGCGCTTGTGTACTTCAGGGCAAATTTGGTTCTGGTTTACGGTTATGTCCTATCCCATCCTAGATCCAATCCCTACGACCACTAAATCTGCGGTATACGACTGAATCTACGTCCTTTCTACCATCTTCCCATCCTTGCAGCAGATCACCTGCTGCCTTGGAGTAATCATCGGATTGCGATACCTCACCGTCCCCATCACCACCTGTTGAGGTCAGATCCGAGATCCATCTTTTTGTTCATGGCGCCGGATCGGGGATCCAGATCCAGTCCCCGGATCCGGGATCCGGATCCAGAACCCAAATCCGGATCCGAGCGGATCCGGGATTCAGACCCGGGATCCAAGTCCACAAACCCCGGATCCAGGGTCTAAATCCCAACCGATTGAGTCGAGTCGGGGATCCATCTAGTTTCCACCACCCCACGATCTGGGTCTCGTATTACTTGATTCGGGCTGGCCCTCGTATCCGCCGTCCATGTGTGATTCCTCGACGATCTCTTCGCACCCCTGGAGGCTACGACTCGCCCGATCCGGAATTTCTGTCTCGTCTTCTTATTTGGTCCCTTGGTCGAAATCTACCCATCAGTCACTGTCTCGGGATTATGACCGTGGTGCCTCCCGTATCTCCTTGGCTCTCACTTTCCGGAAATCACTTCAC
>KV723478.1:0-50228 GCA_000500205.2 Phytophthora lateralis | reverse complement strand
GCGGGTGGCGCGGGCTGGGACAGAAGCATGAGCATGTCTGCTACGGCATTCTCTGCGAGGGGGGTAGTCTGACGGGCTTGCGGGGGTCGAGGCGGGTGCATCAGTCAAACTTTAGCGTTATGCACAGGCAGTTGTGGCAATTGCCCGTGTGCTAGAACCAGCGTATCACTCCCATCGCACCCTTATGGCAGCAGTTGAAATAGCAGGAGTCAATGCTCGGACGTTCCGCAAACTTGAGAAGTTGGTGGCGGAGCGTCTTACTATTGCTCTGGTAAATTTCTAGGCCAATGGAGATAAACGTGCTACGCAGGAGCTCACTCGGTACATCCGAGGTGCACACACGTCCATCACAATCTCCATCTTCTTGCTCATACACCTGAGTTTGACCAAGGAGATCGTTGAGGCTGCCAAGCGTGTCAAAACAAAGGTTCTACTCGACATTCATCAAGCTCGAGGCAAAGGCTACCGTTGCGCTGCGCTGCTTCGCGAAGTGGGGATCGAAGTGTATCGCTGCGTAAACACTATACACTGGAAGTCCATGGTCGTCGACAGTGAGTTGCTTGTCATCGGCTCGCAGAATTGGACTACATCGGGGTTAAACGGCCCTAACCTCGAGATCTCTGTAGTTCTTCAAGGACCCATCGGTGGAGTTACTCCCGATTCCTGCACTGTTTACTATTATTAACGACGTTTGTTTGCATGTTTTTTAGCGTCGAAGATCGATGTCGTCGTGCTTAAACTGCTGGAGCAAGACAGCAAAAAGGAGAAGGAATCTGAGTACGAGCTGGACGAAGCGCAGTCCGAGGGCCATGAACCGTCTGAAGGTGAAAACGAGACCAAGCCTGCGGCAAACAAACGACAGCTATTCCAGACCACGATGAAATGGCTCAACTTCCTTCGTTGTTGTAAAACACGTCGCCTTTAAAAACGACGAAAAGAGCCCCGACAACTACTCTGGATATAATAGCACAAATTACAAACGCCGCAGCATTTTAAAGGAGAACAGAAATTGAAGCCAGCCAAAGCGCGTCTTAGACGCGGGCAGTGATTGATAACAGGAGCTGAATGCAAAGCTTGCACGTTCGCGGTTCTGGTTTTCGTGACGCCGACAAGAGCTCGCGTGTTGCGACTGCAAAGCAGACCCTCCGAAAATGGCTCTGCAATACCATTTCGGGCCATCACCACAATAAGTTATTCCGCAGAGCTGTTGACTACGACAAAATAAGCTATTCAGTATATTGCAACAACATGGGAACCTGTATTTTTTAGTTATGACTAGAATGTAAAGCCAACCATTGACAGGCACTAACCCAGTCCAGCCATCAGAACACTGTCTGGGACTTTTGATCGATGAAGCTGACAAGTGTGGCAGTGTTGGTGCCGCTGGCCAACATTGTGGGCAATAAAAGCCGGGTGCCGCTTGAGGACATGGTCAAACAGGTTGTTGAAGCCAGTTCTAGGGGCTTGTTTTCGAACGACCGAGTACTGACGGCGAAAGTATGCAGTTGGTTCATCTTGAGCGTCTTGGACGACATTGAAGAAGTAGTTGCACACTTGCCGCGTGCTGAAAGGGTTGTTTGTTGCCATCGTGATTTGAAAATGAGGATTAGAGATGTAAAGCGCCAACACTAGATAGCTAGATAGATAATTCACTACAGAGAAGCCTTGACAACCAGTGTTTTTTTTCATGGTTTCTGGAAATGCAGCTGCAGCACAGAAATATAAAAAGTAATTACCTGGAAAAGCGCTTTTTATATCGGTAAAATACATTGTAAAAAGTGAAACCGTAAGTTATTACGTCTACGGCGACGCTGTGCCCGCGGCACTCGTCATCGTCACTAAAAGTAGGATGAGTTTGTTTGGTTGCTGATACGTTATGCTACAGCCTCACGCTGAAACCACGAATCCACTGCAATTGTTATTCTGCAACTGATGTGTTCGGAGACTGTCGGCAATTGAGTCCTCGCCAGCCATTCCCTCGGGCTCTGATCCGCCTGATAAAACGGCAACTTCAACGTGCGCTCGCTGTCCATTTCAAACGCGGCCTCGCTCACTGTTTGCGTCTCGCTCGCAGCCTCGAGACGAGTGAACCCCATTGCTGGTCGACGTGCTGGTCGTGCGGGCACAATTTGCCCCAGGTGGAGACTCGGAACTCGCCTTCCCGACTCGAAGTACGCTGCTCCTCTGCGCTCGCCTCTTTAGACTGTGCACAACGACATAATCAAAACACGTTTGTGTGCGTTACACCACTTGGTTTAACTTGCCCCCAGTATGGTCAGCCTCTCTCTGTTCCAGAGCCCATTCGTCTTGCGCAGATGGTGCGGTCGCCAGTACGGAAACAACTGCGCGTATCAACAACACATACCCTTCCTTCTTTAATCCCCACAGTCCTAATTTTGCAGTGATAATGCCTGTTTAAATCAATATCCCCGCAGACCCCATCTTACATGTGCACTTTATCGCGTATATTGCTCGTCGCTGCCCGCACGGAAAGACAAGTCCGAGTCGGGCTATTGCTCTACATGCCCCATGGCCTCCGTCGCCAAGCCGCCCGAGCGTCGGCGCAAGAAGCCGCCGCTCGAGCCGCGTACGAGTGACTTCCCCTCCGAATCGTCCGTCGTGCCGGAGCTGCCCGCGGCCTTCGACCTGTCGGCCAACAGCAACGCGAGCACAGCCAGCGAGCTCACGAGCTCCTGCAGCAGCGCCGGCTCGAGCCGCGGCGCCACATGGTGGAAGAAAGTGACGGGCATGCGCCCTAAGCGAAGGTGCAGCAGAAGCCACGAGCGTGCGCGACCCAGCGCCGACCAGGAGCTGTACGTGCGCAGCATCCTCGAGTCGTACGCCTCGTCCATGAGCTCCACCAACAGGTTCTCGACCACCAACCCGCAGCTGTCGGCGGACGAGGGCAGCAACAGCAGCAGCAAGAGTAGGAAGACCGGGCGGGGGCTGCAGACGGCAACTACAGCTCCGGCCACAGAAAGGAGACAAGACAGAGACTCGGATTCGCCCGCGTACATGGCGCACTTTACTCCCAATGGAGAAACGGCACAGGACGACATGGACCATCACTCCCATCCACATTTAACGGCGGGGGTGCCTGGACTTAGCAGTGGCTCGAGTCCCGGGCCGTATGAGGACCAACTTGATGACGGACCGTTCGCGCCGAGCTCAGTCAGTGATGACGAAGACCGGAACAGGAGGAGGCTGCAGAGACGCATGAAGGTGGAGGCCATGCGCGCTAGATTGTTAGAGAAGAACCAGCATCGCGCCAGAGCGCGCAAGAAGATGGGCATCTTCATTGCGTGTATTGGCGTCACACTCACAGCTTTCGTGATCGCGGCGATTCTCATTGCCCGCGTGGGGGTGGAGATTCAGACCAACTCGATGGAAAGCAACACCAACACGACGTCGAGTAGCAGCAGTGGCAGTGGCAGTGGGAGCTCCGTGACGATCACTTCGGGCAGCATAGGGGCGGAGGCAGATTTGAGTTCGACGAGTTCGGGCTCAGCATTACGAGGGGGGTCGTCATCTGAAGCAGAGTCGGACGATGGCTCATCACAGTCAGTATTGTCCTCGGGTGATGGCACCAGCGTGTTTACAGATACGTACACTTACATTCACTGCATCTTGATGGTGCTGTCACTGTGGATGTCTCTCGTCGTGGTGATCATGCACGTGACGTTCCGAAGTTTCCGCACATACTCGCACCCGTTCGTGCTGGAACTGAGCTGTACACAATGCGGGTACTGGATTACAAGTTTGCTGCGAGTGATGCTGGAGACGTCGACCTTGACCGACATGGCGTATCTCTTCTTCTGTATGTTCGAGTGCTTCTTCAACTTCGCGCAGATTTCATTCACGTGCGCCATCGCGTTCAATATGTATCGATCCGTGGTGTCGTACGCAGACGTGTTGATGGACTCACAGAGCGCTAAGCGCCGATATCACAGATACACGATGAACGTGCTGCTGCTTTCGGTGGTGGCCGCAGTGACTTTGGCACTTGTGGGCTACCGGTCTGGAGACACGTATGATTATGATGATGGAGATTCGGCGTCAGGTTCGTCGTCCGCGACTGAAGAGGAGATCCTCGACGAGGAGACCTTTTCACCGTGCCTCTACCCGACTTGCCGTCTCATACTGTACGTGTACTACCCGTTGCTGGCGTTCGGCTTCAACTTTATCTTCTACGTGCGCTTCAAACGCACGATTGGCGAATCGTACCCGACATCAGCGACTGGCAGACTTAACAAGGTGGCGAGGTCGTATCTGATCGTGTTTTTTGTGTGCTGGGGAAGTCTCATTATCCTGACAGCACTGAAGGTGGCTGACTCTTCTAATGTGCCCACGCTCGCGTCGTTTGCCATGCAATCCATATTCGACATCCTAGGCGCGTGTACCGCTGCTATCACCTTCACGAACTTTCATCGGTGTAGAAAAGCATTCGATTTCGGGCTGTCGCTCAAAGCCATTGACCCAAGCAGTATCGAGTTTGACGACCCGGTCAATATCGTTGGTGAAGGTACTTTTGCTATCGTACTGAAAGCTAGATGGCGTCAAGGAGGGTACGTGGATGCCCCCGTGTCGCGGTCGATTGAGGTGGCTGTGAAGACGTTCAAGCACGCCCAGATGGAGTGCCTGGAACATATCAAGGAGGAAGCCTATCTGTCTTCAAAGTTGGTTCACCCGTGTGTGATGATGACCTACGGTTGCTACACAAGCGGCATCAACCTCTACATTGTGTACGAATATCTTGGTGGTGGAACGCTTCAGAACGTGATCGATGCGAACCGAAATACGCCGTTTTCGTATGAGCGTGGATTGCGTTATGCACACATGATCGCTGTGGGTATGCGCTTCTTGCATGGCCTCCCAGTGCCCATTGTGCATCGAGATCTCAAGCCGCTGAATTGCATCTTCGACTCGGAGCAGGAGATGCTGAAGGTTGCAGACTTCGGTGAATCTCGACTGCTGCGCACGCGTGACGTGGTGGCTCCTCGCCCGAACTTCTTCCCGTCGGCCGATGTCACGGTGCAAATGACGACCAACATCGGGAGTGCGTGCTGGGCTGCTCCCGAGGTCCTGAAAGACGAAGCCACGTCTGAGTATTCTGTGAAGATTGATGTTTACAGTTTCGGCATCATTTGCTGGCAGCTGTACACGTGTGCTGTGCCGTACGCAGACATTCCTGGCAGCGTGTTAGCAGTAGCTGAGGCAGTGCTGAGTGGCGTCCGACCTCCCATTCCGCGGGACTGCCCTCGACTGTTTGCCAAAATTATGAAGCGCTGCTGGCACGACAATCCGCTGCGACGCCCGAGTTTTGAAGATATCGTGCAGCTGTTGGAGATTGAGCTTGCTGAGGAGCGGCGCCGGCAACTGGCGCGTGCTCACGGCAGGGGGAATAATTCAGTTATTGCGCCGCCTATTCTCGACAGTAGCAACTTCGACGACACTGGACGGACGCAGATGACCGAAGAGTGTGGTAGTGGGCGGGGATAGAGCATGTGAATAGAGAGGAATGCTCGCCTCTCAAATAGTTAGGCTATTATATAGTGGTGTTGTTGTGAATAATGTAACCTTGAACTCGTTTCAACGTCGCGTCGATCTGTTTGTTTGCATGGCAAACAGCAAGAACACAACCAACCAACTGAGTAAAGCTTCAAAACTTCTCGTTATCGAGTTGAGGTGCCCAAGTGGCACGCCATTACGAGACACCTTCCTTCCTCGGTTCTGGTGCCTATCCATACAAACGCGACTAAATGATACCGAGCACTCGCAGACGGCTCTCATACTCCGTTTGGCCGATGTAGCAGCCGATGAGGGCGCGGTCTCCGCCCTGGAACGCGTGGCGGCCGTGCATCACGCGCTGGTTGTCCACCACGATCATGTCGCCCACTTGGAGCTTCGTGCAGAACTCCATCTCTGGCCGGCGCATGATCTCCATCAGCTTACGGTGAGCCTTGTAGAACGCGCCCACCTCCTCGAAGCTCAGGTGCGTCAACGGTGCACGGTCATAGTCATTGTGACGGAACTGCACCACGTTATTGGCATAATCCACACGAATGAGCGGCTCCATGGTGGCCTGGTGCGCGTCGTTGTCCACAGTGAAGTAGGGCAGTGGCGTCGTGCTCAGCACGCGGAAGGCCTCCGGGTCCTCGCTCCGCAGCGTCTCCACCACGTGGAACGAGTCCACATAGCGACTCTCGCCACCTTCGCCAGCCTGCGTTGCGCAGTTGAAGATCTGCAGTCCAGGCGGATCGCGCATGTACGTGCCGTCCGTGTGGTGCAGCAGCTCGAGGTTGGTAGACGCCGTGTCATTGTATCCCTCGGTCTCGTTCGTCGGGTTGGTTGTCCACATAGTGCCGTAGATGGTGCGCAGCACGAACCCGATCTTCTTGGAGAACTTCTCGGTAGCCTCCATAGTGTTGGGTGTGTTCGACACACGAACCAGGCCGTAGGAGTACAGGTCGCGCATGAACGGCTCGATGTTGTCCACGCACGTTTCGTAATCGTGCACGGGCAGCTTGAAGTCGGTGCCAGCCCACAGTTCCTTGGTAGTCGATCGCGGCTGACGGTACGACTTTGGGTAGGGCGCGGTGGCCTCGTCCTCGGCATTGCCGCCTTCCAGCGAGTACGCGTGGTCGCGCAGCCACTGCGCGTCAAACTCACTGGCTGTGCACGGGGTGCCTCGGACCGGCGCGTCCCAGTCGATGGCGACTGCTCCCCCGGCGTCCGTGACGTGGAGGCGGTGGAACGGCGAGTCCATGGGGATGGAGGCCGTGTCTAGCTGCCGCTGGAGCGTTTCCGGGTGCATGCAGTGCTCGCAGCGGCAGTGGTCGCGCAGCCAGAGCTTATGGAACTTGGCGGTGGCTCCGTCCTCGAACGTCACGCGAACCGCTTGCTCGTTGGCGAGCTCCGCCACTTTGGTGATGCGCTCGCCCTCCAATTGCTTTTCGACCAGCACGGACGCGAAGCCGCGTGCCCCCCTCGTGTGCATGGACCTGGAGATGACGGTGTTCGACATCAACAGGCTGCGCAGCGGCCGGATCGCTTGAAGACGCATGTTTCGGGAGTGATGACTCTGGACCTTCTCGCTGCGGGGCGAACTCGAGACTGATCAAGTGCAGAGAGCAGAGCGCCGACAACTGGCCATTGAAGCTGCAAGAGACACGAAGAAAGAGGGCGGAGCAAGAACACGAGGTTTGCCCGAAAATGTGGGGCGGATATCGACCGGGTCTAGTGACGGCGTCGATGACACGCAAGCGGATATGTGCCGCGCGCACTGATTGGCCCGAAACCTGTGATCTGATTACTCGCTGACGTGGCCATAACGGTCGCTGCTTCAGCTTCAACCTTGCCTTTTTGGCAGTCGCCACACGCGACTTGGGCTCGCAGTTGCGGCCGTGCTGGGCCGCGAAGTTCACGGTGCAATAGCGTAAGTTGGCGTAGTTAATCAGGGCTATTCTCGACTGTTTCAAGTACTCTCTTCGAGTGACGTCAGCTGCCGCTGACCCCTCCCCCGTTGTCTCGCTACTTAACCAAGCGCACGTGCGCTAATCTCCAAGACTTGCGAATGCAAAAAGCTCAACTTGGCGGCGTTTACTACTTCGCGTTAATCTTACATTAGAACAGATCGTGGGTCGGATCGTCGTATTCAGTGTCTTGTAACAGTTAGGACTTCAATCCCCTAGCGCCATTGTGGAGCGGAACACCCAGTGCTGGCCCACGTCTCCAGGATCGAGTGCTCCCTTGTCGTGACTTTTCCCTCGGTTCGAGATCGATGTCAATTGCAGCTAGTTCGTGGGTTTCCACGCCGTGGACAGCGCGACAATGTCGTGGCGATGAGTGGGGAGCAGCATTTTCCAAGCGTTGCCGATGGTGAACACCGGGTTTCTGTGTGGTCGAGCGTTCTTAAGCCAGGGGGTCTCGATCGACCATCACGGGCTGCGATGCCTGACGCACCCTCCATAGAGTATTTGATTTTGCGGAAATCAACAGAAAATATGCTTTTGGATAGCAAGAGGTCAAGCGCGCTTTGAAAACCGTTACCGGTATTGCTCCGTTCCCGTGACGAAGCAGTATGAATCGCGCCCGTCGCTGCAGTGCTCAAGCATGTGTTGTCGTCCAAAACGGAACAGAGCGGCTAGTATTTACCTCATTCACTTCGCCGAACATTAAATTGAATGGAGACGACACGCTTGTTGTGGTTCCTGCTGGTACGATATAGGCTGTCAAAGTAATCTATGCGTATGTACTTCTACATTGCCTCTACCAGTAGATACAAGCAACTTCGAAAATCTAACTAGCAAAAGAGGGCACAAGCATTTTGTGCTTCATTCCAGATGATGTTGGTCCATCAAGCCAAATGCTGCGCATTGCGAGCTTCAGGTAACACCCCACACTTTTTCACGACGCGGAGCTTTCGACGTGCTGATAAAGTTCTCTGGGACGTATCGGTCGCCGGTCGTGTAAGTATTCAGCAATTAGACGACAGTCTCATATTGAGTCGGAATCATACGATCCTCTCTTCCTTACCGTGTACACGATTTGCTTTCTGCAAGAGAGGGAGCGCGAGAGTATCTTCAACTCCGGTATGCTCTCTTTCCACACCGAGCCACGAAAATCTCAAGCGAAGGTCAAATAATCAGTCTTAGATAACAAGAACATCAATACATCTAGCTCCTCCCAGTGATGTTAGCCTAACACCTTGGACAAAGTTTAGCTTCTGGAAATGTGGTGGCTAGATTTCCTTTCTGTAGCTTGTTCCTCAGCTGGCTCACCGCTTTTCCGAGTCTGTTGCAAATAAAGATCGTTGGGGACAACAAAATGATGGCCACCAGCGTGTTCCCATTCAATTCCTTGTACGCCCGGAGAACAGGAGGAGGGTCCTCCCATCGACTGGTCTTCCGGTGAATGTCCTCGACTCCGTCATCCTGTCCGTCAACTGCTTGCGTCGCGGGAGTGAGGAATGGTTGAGCAACGGCATCTCGAGGAGTCTCGCCTGACGTCCTGGTGACCGCAGCCTCGAGAATGTACCAATTACCGGCTTGGAATTTGACAAGCGGGTTGACTCTGGGCGACCAGATCAACAGTGCCCAACTCCATTGCATTTTGTCCTCCAACACAAGCAACAAGCGCCCGACCGGATGGATTAGTTTGTTTGTTAGCGCCGAAGCAATGGGGTTACTTTCTAGAGATGAGTTAGGCCAATACTTTTTTGTTCGTGAGTCGCAACACTGGCCCTTTTGCTTTGCCAGCCAGCATCTCTTCCGCGATCAACATGGAAGCACATGAACCCAGCGATCAACTCAGTACAGTACAACTCAGTGGGTTCCTGATGTTCGGGTCAAAGGTCCAACATGTAAATGGGCTTCGGGGGAGAATAATGCTCTGTGTTGAAACCACGAGTCGACGAGCCTCCGAGAAGATTTCATGCGCAGTGTTGCGTCGGAGCAGCGGCCCGCTTCAACGTGCAGGTGTTCCTGGGGGGGGTCTTAATCTTATTGGGTCCCGGAGGCTGCAGCCATTATTTTTGACACGTTTCGCATATCCTTCGCCACTCAAATCCTGCTCGAAAATCATCGCTCCATCGCACTTCCAGTTCGCAATCTGACGCCCGCAAGATACGTCCCCGCTTCTGCCTCTCGTCATGAAGCTCCGCGCCGTCCTGCTGCAAGCCGCTGCTCTGCTGTCAACTATGACGCTGTCAAACGCCGCCCCGGACGTCCCTGACGCGCAATGGCTCTGGGAAAACGAGAAGGAGGCGTTCGTGCGCGCCACCGCCAACCACGAGGACTTCTTCGAGAGCTTCCACCCGAACGACGACAACCAGACGTGCTCGAGCGACAAGCACGCGACGCCCTTCAACCGCCAGGTACGCGGCGCCAACCTCGGCGGCTGGCTCGTGCTGGAGCCGTGGATCACGCCGTCGCTCTTCTACCAGTTCCTGAGCACGCAGCAGCGCTACGGTGACCAGGCGCCCGAGAAGACGGCCATGGACATCTACACCTTCTGCGCTGCGTTGGGCAAGGAGGAGGCCAACCGCCAGCTGCGGATCCACTGGGCCACGTGGGTCGCAGAAGCCGACATCAAGGAGCTCGCCGAGGCGGGCGTCAACTCGCTCCGCGTGCCCGTGGGCGACTGGATGTTCAACCCGTACGAGCCCTACATTGGCTGCACGGACGGAGCCATCAAGGAGCTCGACCGCGTGGCGGACCTGGCCTACAAGTACAACATCGAGCTGCTGCTGGACATCCACGGCCTCGTGGGCTCGCAGAATGGCTTCGACAACAGCGGCAGGTCCTCAGGCGTCAAATGGACGTCCATTGGCAGTACGCAGCCGATTGGCACGACGACGTTCGAGCACTGGCCGCTGCGGTCCGCGGGCTGGGCCGGAGAGTTCAACCTGAGCAACAACTCGTACAGTTCCATCAACTACGAGCACCTGAACCACTCGCTGCACACGGTGGCGACGCTCGTGGACCGCTATGCGGAGCACCCGGCCATCATCGGACTGGAGCCCGTGAACGAGCCCTGGGAGTTGACGCCCATCGACCTGCTCAAGGACTACTACTGGAAGTCGTACAAGCGTGTCAAGGCCCGCGCCCCGCACTGGAAGTTCGTGCTGCACGACTCGTTCCGCTTCGGCGTGCAGTATTGGTCGCAGTTCATGCGCGGGTGCCCTGATATTGCTCTGGACACGCACATATACCAGGCCTGGAACACACCCGGCACCAAGGCGGACTTCTTCGCGAACGCTTGTCAGCAGAAGTTTACGATCGCAGACATGGAGAACGCCATGATGCCCGTGATTGTCGGCGAGTGGTCGCTTGGTACCGACAACTGCGCCATGTGGCTCAATGGCTTCAACGACAACCTCCCGGGCTTCCCCAAGGTCGAATGCCGCTACACGCCCTGCCCCGTGCACAGCACGTACCTCGGTCTTGGCTTCCCTGGCACCCCGCTGGATGTCACCAAGCCGATTCAGGGCCCCTATGGCACTGGTCAATCCGGGCCGACGTTCGGCAAGTGCCCCATCACGAGCAACACGAGCTTTGGGCAGCAGGACGCACAAGACGAACACGACTTTGCTCGCAACCTCAACCTCAAGAAGCTCAATGCGTTCGCGCTGGGCCACGGCTGGTACTTCTGGAACTTCAAGACGGAGTTTGGCTCTCGCTGGAACTTCCTCGACCTCGTTCGCAAGGGCGTGTTCCCGAAGAACGTGTCGAACTACCACCGCGATGAAGACGTGTTCTCGGCCTGCTTGGCAGAAGACAAGGGCTCGTTCACGTGTGCTGCTAAGCGCGGGGTGCAGCGCGATGATCTTGTCAGCGGCCTGGACTTTGCCTGTGGTAACTCGGATGGCAAGGTGAACTGCAAGGACCTCAACAAGCGCTTCGATACGATTGAGGAACGTTGCGACTGGGCTTTCAACAAGTACTGGCACACTCACCGCGAGGAAGGTGCCACGTGCGATTTTGGCGGTGCCGCGCACCTCCTGGCCGGTCCGACCCCTTCGACTGTGGCGCGCCAGAAGGCGCTGGTCACGCACATTGGCAACGAAATCCTCATGGGGTGCCTGGGTCTGGCTGCCGCGTTCGGTGGCGTCTTCGTTCTTTTGACGCTCTACTCGCGCCACAGAAGACAGGGAGAGTACTCGCCCATCCAGAACGAGGCCTCGAATGAACGTGTTTAGAGCCGCTGGAGTCGCGGCCGAAAGTGTAGAGCTGCTAGGAAGTGCTGTTGTCATCGATTGACCTTGAAATACATGACAACAGCAGAGGAATTCTTCGTAGCGCATATCAATGAAATGAATTTCTTTGCTTTCACCGAATTGTTCCTGTCTGATGAGGAATCTGTTGCTGTTGGAAGAGCTCTACAACTTGTTCGCTCTCAGTCGCCTGCAGGGGCTTCTTATCGGGCCGATACCGAACGAAGCGCGGGAACCGAAGCGCTAAACCTTTGCGAGCAGCACCAAAGTCATCGCCTATGTCCACTACGCCGCCACAAGTGTACGAAAGAGACTCGGTCAGTTGGGTGGCTTTGATCTCCCACACCTCTTCCGGCGAGAGCCAAACATCAGGACGGCGACTCCGAATCGCATGAGATTGGTATTGCGCTGGCACCTCGTCAGTAGCTGGCAGAAGTCGCTTCTGAAAGCGAGTTGCCACTTCCACCAGCTGTGCATCGGTGAAGCCTGTGCCAACTTTCCCAATCGTCTACCACAAAGCAGAAACAAGACCGCCATGAATCAGTAAGTGTAGCGGTATCGGCATCAAACGCTTTGTTTCGTACCTCGAATTTGCCGCTGTTCGAGTTGTAGGAGGCCATCAGAAAGGATCCGAACACGCCTGTGCGCCGACCTTTGCCGTAGAACGCGCCGATGGGAACCAGATCCAGCGTGTCCGCCAGGAATGTGCCGTTCCCGTTAGTTGTTGCTGCGGTAGATTGTTGTTTTGATGTGGTCGGCTCATCCGATAGATAGTCATGCTTGAGCTTCATCCACGAGTACGATCGCCGGCCAGCCTTATACTCTGATGCTTCGTCATCCAGTGCCTTGATCATCAATCCTTCACAACCACTGGCCACGGCTTGTTCAAGATATCCTCGTACAATGGTTGCCTCCTCCCCTTCTCCAGCGTTCTCGCTATCAGTTGGAGTCGTATCACCGAACGCCAACTTTATGTCGACGTGCTTTACAAACTCGACATATCCAGCCTCTTCCTCAAGCAGACCGTGGAGCAAGGCTCGTCGCTGTCGAAGCGGTTTCTTCAAAGGTTCACAGGACAAGAAAACAAACAGGTTAGTTGAGTGATACGACACACAAAAGCTCCCCGTTTACATACCTGAAGGAGGTTGGTGCCATCGACAGCAAGCAGATCAAAAAGAAAAAGACAAAACTCCGTTGTGGACTTCGTTTGAAGCACTTGGAATGGGCGGAATGTGCCCGTCTTCCGATCCAGTGCCACCACCTCGCCCTCCACTATCAACGAGGACACTGATGACGACCATTGCTTTGTTGAATTGCGAGCTACCACGCGCTGCTTCAAAACACCCAGAAGAGACGAAAACCTCTCTGTGACGTCCTCCATATTTCGACTGAAGATCCGCCCGACAGAGTCTGAACCATCATTACTATCCGACAGCGTCAAATGCACCTGCACTCGGGCACCATCATACTTGTACTCGCAGGTGGCTGTTTGGCTTTCTGTCTTTGCCACACGATCCAGCACCGACGCGACGCTAGACACTGGATACGCTGACATTGTCAACACTGGAACACCCGCTGCAGGGTGAGCCTCCTCATGAAGCCAATCAATTCTTCTAGAAATGTCCACTTGACCCTGACTAGCATGCACCAAATCAGCCAGCACGCGATAGTTGGGGTGCTGTGCGTACGCAAGAGTAACACAGTCCACCCAGTCCTTTTCTCGTGCTGGAGATGCAGCACTCTCCTGCGCGTCATCCTTATCCTCAACAGAGGGCAAACTAGCCATTGCCAACGCCGACAGAATCGACTTTTCACCCATTCCGATGCGCAGATTTTGATGCTGTTGAACACAACAGTCATTCGCCGTTAGAATAAATGAACGCGGTGCAATTAGTGATAAAACTGCGCTGCCACGCACCGCTAGCATTCGAACAAGAAAAACCCGTTCCTCGGGAGTCCTACGAAGCAAAAACAAGTTGCACATCCAATCATCTATTGCAACCTTCTCCTCAACCGAACCAGCTCCTACCTGCACTGCTGCAACAGTCTCAACGCCAGTTGCTGCTTCCTCGCGACGCCTCCAGTACCTTCATCCTCTGCAATAGCCATTAACCTCTCATGCACCACCTGCACACTCAACGGCTCCTCCTCTTCTTCCTGCACCGGCACTTCAATCCGCCCGCTGTGTATCAGCGCCTGCGTCGCGTGTCCGTAGTCCGGATACGTCGTCAGCAGCTTCTCTAGCGTCTGTCTCTCGTCTAAATCCTCTCCGCATTCCACCTCTAGTTGCTTGAGGAACCGCACGAAGCTCTTGGCCCCGAATCGGAGCTCCACACCCTCGTAGGCGGGCGCCAACTGCGACGCTGTGAGGTACAAGGCGCTCGCCAGCTCCCGAGAAGTCGGAAGGGCCAGCAATTGACGATATCCGCTGGATAGTAGTTGTACGCTGGCCACGCGCGAGTTCTTCACCTCCTGTGGCAAGCGGTTAGACCGTTAAATGGGCGAAATGGGGCCGAACAAGTGCTTAAAAGCCCACCTCGATAGCTGAGAAAGCGCGGGCAAGCGTCTCGAAGGAACCGGGACGGTACGGCCTGGAAGGGGAGGTGGGGGCTGTGATTTCAGCTGCCGGTAGAAGAGATGTAGGTGAAGACGATAGACCTCGCAGAATCGGGTGAAAAGGGCGGGGGAACTGGAGATGCAGGTGCGCACCAAGCCATTCGCGGCGCCGCAGTGCCAACATCGTTGGTGTTGAAATGCTTGTGCGTTTGGCTTGTTAAGTAACGTGAAAATAGGTTACTCTGGTGAAGTAACACATAAGTACGCGTGATTTCAAGTTGAAGTTGACCTACACTCTCAACGCGTTTTCAGGACGATTGCATGTACAGCACAAATGCAGCTTAGATACTCAAATTACGTTGCGCGCTCGCTTGGAGACCTTCAACGACAGCAGGGACTCGACCCTATCGAGTGACGAGGAAATCCGCTGCAGCTGGTTACCGTGATGGTCAATAACACTGGACATTTCGTGCTGCCGCTGCGCCAATATCTCCTGCGTGTTGATCGTCTTGTCCAGCAGATCTAGCAGCATTTGTTCGTTCTCGTTCAGTTGAGAGACTTGTCCAGTCTGGTGCAGCGCTACGAGTGCAGCGCGATTGCTTTCTGGAAGAGATGCGTTGGTGCTCCGATCTGTCTCTTGTGAGCTTTCGATGCTGGTACCACGAGTGTAGTCGCTGCTTCCACTGGTGCTTGCCGTGGGGCTGTCGCGGCCATGACTGCTCTGGTTCTCAAAGCTACCAAGCGAACCGGCGCTCTTATAAGTGATCTGGTTGCCGCCATCAGGCGTGACGCGGAGTTTCAGCGCTGACGGCTTGATTGACGATGGGATTTCGCTCGGAAGATGAAAGAAGCGGGACATGGCGATCTTCTGGTTGAGGCATCGAAGCAAGTCGAGGCTAACACTTCTCTGGGTTTCTTGCGGTTGTACAGTAATACAGGAAACATTCACAGAGCCCGCGTCGTCTCCACGGCCGCAAGGAGCTACGAACCAACCGAAGAGCAGGTCATTTTCGCTAGCGATTTCAGTAGATTCATCGCTGACAGCCACCACAACGTTGCTTCCGTCCGGGTACTCTCGCCAATGCGTCAAGACGTGCAGGTTCTCGTTATCTGCTTCTCTGAAGTTTGGATGAAAGGCAACGCTGCCGACCCAAGTTTGACCGCTCAGTTCACGTTGGGTGGATACGTGTGCGAAGATCTGATGATACAGAAGCGCGTCCTCGCAGTCCAGCAACTGAGCCACGACGTTGGTACAGTTCCCGGACATTTTCATGACACTCCTCGTAACCTGTATGTCTTGGTTGAGGAGGCGAAAAGTCCGGATGCTTCCGTTGTTGCTCATATGGATTCCTGGGTTTTGTTCAGTCCAGGCGCTCCTCTGCAATTGATGGAAGTAGTCCATGGCTGTGGTTATCTTGCTCGCATATTGTGGTGGCAAATAGGACGAGCGGTGTGTTGCATCATAGCTCTTTGCTTCCTCTGGTGACGACGTTAGCCGCGATGGAGGGGGCAGATTTAAGCCGTGCAGTGATGCATGCAGGTCGACACCTGTGTGATTCGTTCGTCGTCGGGAATAGCACGAGAGGCCAGTGCTTTCTTGAACCACTCCCACGAGCGAGTCCCTCGTGCCATCCGACGCCACGCGCTGCTCAAGTACCTCGGAGACGATATTGGCCACCGCTTCAAGCGTCGACTTCATTGCGTCTGTTGTTTTTGAATGGGGCTCAGTGTCCAATGCACACACAACACCGATGCCATGACCTCTCACGCGAATCGGTGCTCCAGCGTAGTAGCGCATGGAGCTACTACCCACGGCGTGACCTCCAGCATGGAAATACTTGTCTGTGCTTGTGTCGTCGACGATCATCGTTGCGTCTTCCATGACCGTGTGCGCACATATGCAGTCGTCACGCGGGATGTGGGTGACTCGATCGTCCAAGCCGACGCTTGCCTTGATCCACATTGACGAGTCGTCCATGATGCCGATAAATGCCGCGGGACACTCGAGTGTTCGTGCCACGATACTCACCAGAAGGTTCATGGTGGGGTCGACTTCCGCCGAACGAATGATGGAGTGCCTGGCCACTTGAAGCCGTGCAGTTTCGTTAGCCGGCACCGGTTGCGGCCATAGCTGCACCACACTGCCTGTAGTGATCTCCGATTCTGCAGCACTCAGTAGCGTCATTTGCTTGTCGCGCCAAACTGCCGGCGAGGTGAGACTCAGCACCGACACAGTGGAGAGTCGTCGATGCTCAAGACTTGTCTCCCGCATGGCAGCGTCATTTGCCTTGATCGAAGCGTCCGTGGCTCGGATGATGCAGAATGTGCACACTCGCGTCTCGCACTCCACGTTCATGTCTGTGAGTCGGATAGCTCGTTGGCTCGAGCACCCGCCGCACACCACCTCACCGCACGTTCGGCAGTGGTGTCGCCGACGGAAGGGGAGGAACTGCTGCACACACACACTGCAATGCGTTCTCATCTCGTCGTCCACCCAGGCGTCGGTCTGCAACAGGTTCCCCACCATGAGTAGTCCTCCCTCCAGGAAGTACATCATCTGCAGCGACTGTATTTTGTCTTTGCGCTGACTGCTGCGCCGAATGATGGTGCCCAGTCCGCCCATTTCCCCGACCCAAGCGAAAGTGACCCCGTGAACGGGTGTTAAGCTCTGCTGTGCTAGGACCGTTGCCCGAGCAAAACCAATCTCGCCAGTCAAGCGCCGGATCACCTGCACCTGTGGCGTCGGTTCACGAAGTGAGCGCCGGTTTCCAGCGTTGAAGGCGAGCACACCGCGCGCGTTAGACGAAAGCTTTCCGCAGTTTTGGTCATGGCGAGAGCGAAACTATGCGGTTCTGAGGTGGTGTCCAGCTTGAGAGTCTTCTGCCTCGACGGGGTAGTGATTAACGAAAGAGCCTGTGGTATTATTGTCGACCTTGTTGGCGCCATCCGGACTTCGGACCTAGCTCGCAACGTTCACGACCAGCACGACGGCGTTGGTGCCCTCGGCAGCAGATGAGTTCCATCATGGAGCGTGGAGGCGTTGAGAGACCAACACATAATATGATGCATGACACTGGCAAGGAAAAACCAACTCGATCACCCAGGTCAACTTGCAGTCAAGTGCTGCGCTTCGAGTGTAGCTCAACATGTAATACATGCAAAACTACATCAACGAGTGCCAAGAAAACAAGCCATTTCTGGACAGCAGCCGGTTCAGTAGAAACTACAGCTTTCGTTCGTGCACACGTAGTAATGACCACCGCGATGGGTACAGCACTTTGCACGCCGCGAATACCCGCTGCGTGAATGCTCCTCAACTTTCCGCTCGATCACCAGTGGTGATTCACCACCAAAACGCGGGCAGCAAAAATCCGCCGCGTTCAAATCCAGCCGCACCGTTCATCAAGGCGAGACCGCCGGGCTGCGAGCGCCAAGTGGAGACTTTCGAGCCGTCGTGCATCAGAAAGCAGGTCCTGAGGCCAGAATGGCTCGCCTCGACGGCAGGTTGAACTGCGCTCCCAACAGCGGGAAGGCCGTTGCCACCACGACTAAATGCATCGCCTCTACAGTACTAAATGCTGCGCGTTTGTCGTTTTCGGCGTTACGCTAATAATGCATTGCCATCGACCGTTTTGCAAGTCCGTTGGTTGCCCGCCACTTGACGGCTGGCAAAAACGCCGCCACTTGGCTCGTTACTTACCGCGGAAGAGCAGGCATTGCTCACGGTTTGTCTATTGCCTGGATTCGCTACGGAGAGAATCCGCTCGGATCAGACTACCCAGCGGCATACCCCACGTCCACACCACGGCATTTAAGCGGTTCGAGAGGTTTCAGAACAGAAAATGTACCCTCCTTTGAGCGCCTACACAAATCGCGAAGCCAGTTCGGCCTTGAAAAACGACCTCGGCGACCCAGCGGCAGGCGCACGCAGTTCCCATTCGTCCAGGGTGCACCGCAGCAGCTACTACCCGTAAGTGTCTTGTGCCAATGCTGCGTCTCTCCTGCCCTCCTCTCACCTCTCTCGTATTGTCACCCACCCCCTTGCAGTCCCTCTCTATCTGAAACCACTAGAGCCATGGGGTGCAGCAGCAGCAAGAGCAAGAAGTACGCGGACGGCCCGCAGACCGGCCGCTACAACGAACCCAACTACTCGGACTTGACCACCAACGTCAACAATGGAGGCTTCTCCGCCAACTACAATGGCAACGGTGCCCACCAGAACCGTCGCCCACCCGCGCCCGCCCTGCGCAACGGCGGGCGCAAGGACCTCGGCGCCTCGAGCGCCGGCAGCCGCGCCGACTCGGAGATCTGCTTTCCGGACCTGGTCAAGTTCCGCCTGGATGAGAGCGAAGTGCTTCTCACGCGCAAGGTATCGAGCGGCGCCTTTGGCGTCGTGTGGCTGGGCCACTACCACGGCCAGCCAGTGGCCGTCAAGCGCATGATCGATGGCGAGGACGAGGCCGTGTCCTTCTCCCGCGAGATCGAGACCATGTCGAGGTTGTCGCACCCCAAGATTGTGCGCTTCATCGGCTGCACGTGGACCAACAAGAAGGACCTGGGCGGCGTGTCCGAGTACATGGACGGCGGTGACGTGCGCACGCTGCTCGAGACCCGCAAGATCGAGCTCAGCTGGAAGAAGGAGAAAATCTCCATCGCCGTCGACATTGCCGAGGGCCTGGCCTACATGCACTCGCGCTCACCCAAAATCATCCACCGTGACCTCAAGTCCCGCAACGTGCTGCTAAACTCGAGCATGGTGGCCAAGCTCAGTGACTTCGGCCTCAGTCGCAACCGCACGTACGAGGAGACACTGACTGCCGGTGTGGGCACGGTGCGCTGGACGGCGCCCGAGGTGATGCTCGGTGACAACTACAGCGAGCAGGCCGATGTGTACTCGTTTGGTGTGGTGCTGAGCGAGCTGGACACGCGCGAGATCCCGTTCGAGGAGAAGAGCAGCAAGACCGGTGCCGCTGGAGCGCCCGACATGGCTATTGTGATTAAGGTGGCTAAGGGCGAGCTGCGACCAAGCTTTGCGCCGGACTGCCCGGACGTGATTCTGCGTATCGCGCGCGCATGCCTGCAGTTCGATCCGGCGCTTCGTCCGGACAGCGAATCGGTTGTGCAGATGCTCAACGACGCGCGTGTGCAGCTTCAGGCGATGTCATAACCGTAGCGCACACAACTCAACGACTCTACGCTATAGCGTCCTCTTCAGCAGCAAAGGAAGCTGCTACCGTCCTCCCCCCCTGTCGCGTTATGAGCTGACGCGGGTGTGACTCAGCAGCACGAATCGAAGTGTTTTGGGCGTTTTTCGGCAATACGATACAGCCAGCGTGGTCTGAGCAGACAGACGATAGGGACGCGATCGAAGACTGGGTGGATGTTTTGCGTGGGCACGTTGGGGCGAGGAACGACAGAGATGGTAGATTTGGTTCGGTTGGGTCAGGAGTGAGTGAGTGGGCTGGAGGCGATGGAGACGATTGAGAGGCGGCGGCACGGCGAGAGGAAAACCGAGACTTAGCACTCGTGCGCTCGCCTCCTGCGCTTCTCGGTACCCCTGTGTTTACAGCTTGTTCCTTTGTTTAATTTTTAACCGCTTACAAGTAGCTCGCATAGTTGCTGTTGTTTTCGTTGGTTCATGGTGTTCTATGGCGAGATCGTTTGCGTGGTGAGCGCTTGTGCTATTTTTTTTACTTCAACGAACAGCATCAATGTCGAAATTCGCAGTAGATCAACGCGATTTGACCCGATATATCCGAACCATCCATGCGTCTGAGGTGAACACGTGCTCAAAATGATGGAGGTCGATCTCGCGCTCTGGAATTCTAATGCGGCGGTTCATATCCCAGCCGAAGACGGGGGCTTCGCCCTCTTGTGTTGGTGCACTCTCCACTTGGTTGAATTCGAAGTAACTGAGTTTGTAAAGAACGCTCTCTGTCATTGCGAGCGTCGCGTTTTCGTGGAAAACGTAGCGCCCGTTCACCTGGAACTCGGACTCCATCACGTCGTCAGGAAATACGCCCTCCGAGATCTTGGCTATCCACGGCAACTTGTCGAGGTCGTCCCCAGGCATGCCAACTTTTCCTCCAAAAAGAAGAAACACGTAATCCACATCAAGACTACGCAATATTGACAACGCATCATCTTCACGTGAGGTGAGCACGCGCCCGACCGTTGCAATGTGCGTGTTATTCCACGTGTTGTTGTCAACAAGCACGGTGCGATTCGCCAGCGTAGTAATTTGGTATCCGTAGTCCCACCAGCTCAGGATCTTGGCATCTTCAGCGGTGTTCTCGCGAATCCATGCAAATGCTTCTCGGTAGTCGTCGTGCAAATCTTTTTGCTTCGTCGTCATGTTCATTTTTTCGAAGACGAGCGAAGTAGACGAATACACTTTCTTGGCGATGTTGGATGAATGCCGAGCGTGGATAGTCAGCAGCACCTGTTAAGGTAACACGTGAGTTACAGCTATTATCGAACATAACTTCAGCAAACAAAGCAGAGCTCACGTACCCCGCAAGCGAAGACAAGCAGCTGAAGTCCCCTGGGGCCCCTGAGCCTTTTACCATCGGGTTTGTCATCGGGTTGAAAACGTAGCTTGGCACCAAGAGCGGAGAAAATGTCCCCTGTATGCGATTTCGTCGGGTCTTCTTTCTCCTCGTCTTCTGCTTCAGAGTGCGTTTTGGCCTCGACTGGGTCCCTTCGCGTAAAATCCACGATTTTGTGCATCAAGCCCGATGCTCCCACTGCCGAAAGGTACGAGGCTGCAGGTGCCAGAGTCAGCAGCAACCGTACCATGATACCTGAAAAGTAGAACGCGAATGTGCTGTAGACGATCATGAACAGGAACGCAGCGTCCAACTTCTGAAAGGAGTAGAAAACTCCCAAAGGAATGAACAGCATCGCAGGTCCAAGTGAGAAGTAAAAGGCGGACCACACAGTTGGCTGGTGTTCTCCAACTGATGCGATGATTGGGATGTACTTGGACGCGTACGTTGGGTCTAGCAGCGTCAAACTTCGGCCACTCCATTGGAGTTTCCCCAGCAAAAATGCAAGCAACAAACCGCCACCCACAATCGCCGCACCAGCACTCAAGCACGCTCGAAGAAGACGCGCAAAGTGCTCCTTAGGCAGCTGAGTAGACAGCCATGTCATAAATGCAAACACTGCAAAGCCAACATAAACAACATTCCAAAAATCAGCCACCAGACACGATAAAAGCTCACACAGGCGTCCGATGCGCTGTCTGACCAACCTTGCAAAAGTCCAAAGACGCCGTGCGATCCAGCGCTTTCGCCCTTCAGAATCGCATTGAAGCCGATAGACGGCACCTGCATCGCACCCAACGTTGCCAGTGGGTAGAATGTCGAGTAGGCCACATAGACCTTTGCCGAATAATGCCCCGACAGCAGCAGCGCCAGCACATGGATCGGAATAATGTTGATAATAAACACGTATCCTCCCCACGACATGGCCATGGCGAAGTACGCTACCGCCGCCAACGCTGCCCACAACATCGCACCCGTCCTCACCGCTTTCACCCACAGATAAAAAGTGGAAATCAGCAGGAAGATCGCGATGCCTTCGTTGTCGAAAGACCCCGCCGTGGACCGCGAGATGTACGCGGGTGAGACGCTCAGCAGCATGGCCGAGAGCAGCGCCGTCGCGCTGTTATCCGTCACCTCCTGCGTCAACAGGAACTGCGCCACGCACGCGAGCGCCGCGAACGCCGGCGCCAGGAACACGCAGGCGTCGCGGATGGAGATCGGTAAACGCAATAGCAGCGTCAGAACCCACTGCAACCCTGCGGCGCCCGCCATGAGGCCGGGGTATACTGTAGTACCCACGATGCGACCCAGAGGGTACCAGGCGCGATCGTCGAACCAGTCCAGGAGCTCGTAGACGCCGTGCTGGGCCAGGAATTTGGTGACGCGGAAGTTGAATTGCGGGTCGAACTCATGGATAACCTGAGGCAGACAGATGCGGTGAGAGAGACGAAGGATATATGAGAGACACGTGAACACGTACGCTACCCCACAGGACCACGGGGAAGAGGCGGATGGCGAAGCTCAGCGCACAGATGAGCGCTAGCAGCACGGCCGTCGCGAGTGGCGGCATTGCGGAGTGAGAGTGAATGTGTTTTATGGTACCTTCGTGCGACATCGCTTGATCTGGTTGAAGTGCATTCCGCACTCAGGGGCAACGGCAACTTGGGCGACTTCACTTGGAGATTGTAGCGGCACGGGGAACAAGTGCGGAGATGCCCATGACGAGAGGGAAAGCGCGGTTGATGGAGAGCCAGGAGGAAGACGCTGGGGAGGAGCCGTCCCAGCAGATGGAGGAGACACAGGAGGAGCCGACGGCGACGGAGGCGGACACACCCGCAGTCGATTTGAAGGAGATGGCCAAGCAGGTTTGAAGCCTAACGAGGGTTTGTTCTTGGTGACATGATACTGAATGATGGCAATTGGACTGCAGCTCACGAAGACACTCAAGCATCTGCTGACGACCCACCGGTGCGTCCTCACGAGCGCTGCTGCAAGAGCTTGGATAGAGGTCTGACTGTGTCTTGAGGACAGTCAACTGGAGAATGACGCAGCAAAGATCCAAGAGGGAATGGACGAGCTGCATCGGATGCAGGAGGAAGTGCGTTGCCGGCTTGCGTAGCATCTCATTGTAATTGTGAGCTAACACTTCGGTGCTCCTTCGTAGCGGGCAAGGCACATCGTTGGGCGCCTGCAGAACGCGAGCTCCACGATCCTCACGTTTGGCAATGCGAGTCAAGAAGGACAACACGGCGGACCCGATGATGAGGGCGACGACATCGAAGATGAAATGATGAACTAAGTAGTATGGAGACAGCGCCACACGAGAGAACTGGTGAAGTCCTCGGAAACCAGACGTATATTTCCCGTCACTCTACTTGCTTTCAGGCATGACTCTCTAGGCGTCTTCTAAGCCCGCTTTACAGGACAAAAAGTTGCAGGCGCACACAGCCATGTGCTTCGCAGGGTGTCCTCGACACGACGCTACAAAATCCGAGCTAGCGAGCTCACAATTCGTGAAAGCGAGCGCTCTGGACAGGAATGCCGCACGACTTTCCCCCGTGCTATCATCTCAAGGAAGTTGCAGTGAACACTCACTTCTTCAGCGAGTCGAGATCGTCCACATCTTGCAGATACAGACTCTTGTCCATCACTGCTGCCGCCGCGTCAATAGCAGGGGAAAGTTTTTCCTCCTCTTCCTCGTCGTCGCTGTGAATAGAGTATCGCTCGTCATCAGCATCCGCGTCATCGCGGAACAAGGTTGGATCGTATGTAAACAGGGCACGACCACTCACTGCACAGGCACACAGCAACAAAAATTAGACAGACGATTGGGAACGCACAATAGGGCAAACACGTACTGATGCCGCGACCGCCAGTCTTTTTGGCTTCCTCCTTCAGCCGCTTCGCCTCAGCGGCCTGCTTGCGGGCCCGTTTGTCAGCCTTCCACTTCGCGAGTGTCTCCTCTGTGACAGGTGTGCCGCCGTTGGGGCCTAGCTTAGCACGTTGCTGCTCAATAATTTCCTCGATGGAGATCTCCGCCACCTTGTTACCACGTTCGAGCTCGCGATCCTTCTTAGACTTGAACACGTAGCCAGGAGGAAGGGCGTGGCGATATCTACCGGAATAGTAGCAACAAAAACCAGTCAGCTTTACGATAGCGTACATGCAACTTGGCAGGACGTACTTGCAAGACGCGCCACCGTTTGGACACACCCAGAACCAGCCGTACAACGACTTCTCGATAGCGTCCAAGAAGTGTTTGCACACAATTTCCGTCTGCTTTGCGTTCTTCTCGTGATGCTTCTCGTTGACCACCTTCTCCAGCTTCTCCAGGTCCCATGTATCAATTTGGTCTACGTTAAAGCACAAATGCAAACAACTGTCAATTCTCGTCCGAAGCTCGCATAGACAGCGCTGGACACAGTCCGCGGTCGTACCTGCTTCTTTCTCGGCACGGGTGTCCGTGTACAAGTCGATTTTCGCGGCCTTTTTGCCCACCATCAAGTCATGCGAGAACTTGCAGCGGTTGCCCTACGTCACACGAAACACAGGGTAAGACGCTCGAATTCAGTTTTGCAAAGCTGCAATTGCATCTCGTCCACCTTCGAGCACACGCCGGCCTTAAAGAAAGCGCAGAGCAGAGACTTGGGATCCGTTCCAGGAGGGACCTGCACGTTCACAAGTAACAACGTCGCCATAACAGCGTCAGTTCTCTTCTAGCTCGTATTACAGCGGGCCTTATTAGCCGCTCGTGTCGCACCTTGGGCTGCGTAATGGAGGCTGCGAAGAGACTCTTGAGGTTCTCCTGCTCGGTCTTGGCGTCCTTCTTCCTCTTGGCCTCCATCTCCTTCATGCGGTCGGCGCGCGTGGTGCCGCCCTTGACCTGTTTGGTCACCTCCTGGATGTACCTTTGCACATTCTTGCTCTTCTTCTTGTTCTTGAGACCGAAGGTCTTGTCCTCCAGGGTCTTGTCCTTTTGCTTCTCCACGTTCTTCTTGGACGGGCCTCCTGCTTTCTTCTTGGGCGGCATGGTCGCGGGGATGGAGGCGGGTCGTAGGGCGCAGCAACGGCGAAGGCGGTTGGACAACGGATACCTGAGGGCGTTCCTGGCTGACAGTCGCCTTACCACAAGCTGGTCGACGATTGGTCTAAAACACTTAATTCAGAATTGACAAATGGGGAAGGACCAATCCCACCATTTTGACCAACAGTGGTGCGCGGAACGCAGCACGCAAAGAGTGAAAACAATGGAACTCTATTAATCATGAGAGCGTGGTGTGCTGCTCTTGAGGAACGCGGCGGAAGCAGAGCTGGACAAGGCCTCCTCCACCGCGACGACGTCGAGCGTTTCCTGCTTGAGGCGCTTGGCATCGCCCCAGTCGAAGTAGTGCTTCATGACGAGCAGGATGATGCCGCCGAGCAGCTCGAGAGTGGACGGGATCCAGATGGGCCAGAGTCCCTCGCCCATGCCATACACGGTGATCAATGTGATGCCCACGACGAAGACGGACTGGAAGGCCTTGCTGATGTCCTTGGCGCTCTTGGAGCGGTACACTTTTATGATTTGTGGCACGAGCGCTGCTGATACGAGGAAGGAGCCCACGAGCCCCAGCGTGTCGTAGAACGTCTCCATGTTGGTCATGATGCGGCGAAGGTGGCGGTCTTGGGTGGCAACTTGGACAATGGCGTCCTTCGGGCATAAGCAGGTCGGATGGGAATGCACCGGCCGTTAAAAATCTCAAGTGCAAGTCATCGATGTTGAGTGGTCGTTGGCCGATGTGACATCGAGGGTAGACATCGGCGATGTCTACCCTCGTCAAGCGAAACGAGCGTGCAAATGCGAAGGCGTCTGTATTGGCCGTGATATAACCGCCTACGTGCTACTGAATCGTCCTTGTGGCCTCGCCGCACTGACCGCGGGAGACGGCGGATGCGACGTCCACCTCAACCTCGGGGCTGGCGCCAGCGGCTTTGCTGACGTTCTGCTTCCGGTCCTGCCAGTCGTAGTAGAGCTTCATGCTGAAAACCACGATGGCGGCGCATAACTCGATGGTGGCCGGGATGTACACGGGCCAGAGCCACCGGCCAAACCCGTAGGCGACAATCATGGAGAGCCCCAGCACGTACGCGATCTGGTACGAAAGGCTGATGTCCTTGGCGCTCTTGGACCGGTACAGCTTCATCATCTGCGGCACTAGCGAGGCTGCCAGCAGCAAAGAGCCCATGAATCCCAGAATCTGGTACGCTTCGCCCATGGCGTCGTTATGAATCGGTGGAGGGGAGAAGTTGGCGGCCTTGGCTTGAGTCAACGCGAGCAGGTTCGGAAGTGACGTACTGTGTGCAACAAAAGCCCGAAACGTCAAGGCACTTTTGTGCACGGATATGACTTCTCACAGGCTTTGCTCCGTTTATTTAGCTCCATACATGTAAGCATACAAGGATACACGGCGCTCCTTACTTTGGTATGAGGACAAACTCGAACGGGCCCGCGTTGCTCCCTTCCAACGCGGCGGCCTCCAAGTTGAAATCTCCGTCATGGTGGTCTTGGTCGACAGCCTGCTTAGGCTCGCGCCTGTCGTAGATGAACTTCATCACCAGCAGCGTCACCCCACCGGCGAGCTCGATGACGACGGGGATCCAAATGGGCCACAGCGACTCGCCGAGGCCGTACACTACCACAAGAACCAGACCCGCCACATACAGCAATTGGAAGGATCGACTGAGGTCCTTCGCGCTCTTGGTCCGGTAGACCTTGATGATCTGGGGAACCAGCGACGCAGAGATCATGAACGAGCCCACGAGCCCGAAGATATTGAAAGCGAGCCCCATTGCTGTCCAATGCTGAATGCGGGGATACCGTAGTCTGTCGACAGACTCGGCAGAGGTCCTCACCTATCATGCCTGTACCTTGTTCGCGCAATTTTGTGCCTGTACCTTGTCGATCACTTCGAAACCTACGATTCGTAGGTCTCGTTATCTTAGTCGCAGTTTACGATTATCAAAACGAACGCCTCTATTCTTTGGGTTACCAAAAAATAATCGTTTGGTGCGCTTTGAGGCGGTGGACGGTCAGCGCTTATGGTGTATGCACCACGCCGGTGAACTTGGTCTCACTTCGCCGCGTGAGGGGCGACGAGCCCAGCTCCAGTGCGTGACTCTCGTCGAGGCACTGGCACTGGCCTTCACCCCGTTGCGGTTGTAGTACAGCTTCATGCCCAGCATCACAAGCCTGGCAATTTCCTCGACGGAAGCAGGGATGTAGATTAGCCACACGTCCTCACCGAAGCCGTAGATCAAGATGAGACCGATGCTGAAGCAGTAGAGCAGTTGGAAGCGGAGACTGATGTCCTTGGTGCCCTGGTCTTGTACACCTTGTGCATCTGCGGTACGAGGGAGCTGGCGATCACGAAGGACCCGATCATACCGATGGTCTGGAAAGCGACACCCATGTTGTTCTCTTGCAGGTTTGCTGGCGACGAAAAGGCTCCTCTGCGGCACGCTCGAAGTTCGGGAATGATCGGCGCAGCGAGTGATGCGCGGATTTGACGACTAGCGCGGGCGTGCCGAGCTTCTGGCAGGTGGTGTCGACGACGCCACGACTATAGTAAGGTGTACGGTACCACAAAGCGAGTTGAATCGGACGGTTGTAACGCGCTGGAGATTCTGGTGCGAACTCCACACATCGAAGATCAATTGGTTGCGTCTCCACGCTGCGAGTGCTCAAAGTAGAAATGGCGAGCAGCGAGATACACGTTAAAGTAACGCTGGTGGCGCTCGAATACGAGCAATCGCGTTTGCAGTTGGCGGATCCCGAACTGTCGGTTGAACACCCGTACGTACATATACTGGTAGCAAATGCAATAGCTTGTGGCGTGAGCAAGCTTTCGCAACACCGTCCAAACATAGTAAGTTAGAACACCGCAACTGAAAATTTATGACCGCATGCGACCTTGATTGAACCAGCGATTTCCTTTGTTCTGCACAAGACCAAACTCAATGTATCGGATTAGCTTGCATGGCTGTACATGTATACTGGTATTAATACCTTGCTTAGGACACAGTCGCGTCGCTCTCCGTCGTGCTTTACTCCATTTTTCTATTTCCTATAATAGTATCAGTTCTACAAGAATACCGGGCGTTGTCAATTAAAGTCTCCGCACTTAGTCGCATCGCCCCAGTACGCTGCGCACATGGATCTCCCCTTCCTTGCGAAAAGCCAAGTCGTAAGTGAAGTGTGCGGAATCGCTAGCAAGAGTCATTCGATATGACGCACAAGGCGGCGCGAGTAAGCGCCGTCACGCTGCTGCTGGGCGAAGAGGCGCGCGAGCTGCTGCTGTGCGAGGGTCTGGTGCTGCCGGAGCTACTGCAGTGCGTGGGCGCGGGCTTCCCGGCGCTAAGCGACCAGGGGAAGACGTTGGTGGCGGTGCGCCACGCCTCGAGCCGCGTATTTTTTCCGCTGTCGCTGCTGTGTCGCTCGCCTGAGATCTTCGAGGGCGCCGCGTACTACCTGGTGCTAGACGGGGAGGACGCCACGAAGAGCGGCAAGCTGCGGCCTCGCAGGAAGCGCAGAGCGCGCGACAGACGCGAGTATGAGGCCGTCACGACGGCCTCCGACGAGGAGGAGCAGAAGGAACAGCCTCCAGCTGTAGAACAAGATTTAGAGATGGACCTCACGGACTTTGAGCTGCCTCAGCTTGTGAACGTGTTCACACAGGCCTGTCCCACGGGCACGTTGGATCGGATCACGTTCGAGCGCTGTCTGGAGAAGATTTTGTCGCAGTCGGGACGCTACGACCCGCAAGCGAGAAAGATGTTCACGAGGCTGTTCAATGTGTTTAACACGCGCAAGGAGATTGTGGACGTGGCGGATTTCTTAGGGGGCGTATCGGTGTTCGCGTGCGGCGATCGGGATGAGAAGATCCAGCTGACGTTCGATCTCTACGATATGGACGGAGACGCCTTCATCTCGAAGGAAGAGATGACAAAGTACTTGACGGCCGTTTTCTTGGTGATCGGAGAGACGTCGCCGGAGCTGTTCCAGCAGAACAAGTACGTTGCATGGGGGTGGTCGATATATTGTTGGTCTTGGTGTTGACTGTGTTTGTTGTCTTCATTATTGTTTGCTTCGTATCAAGAGTCGATCCAGCCGAGTTGGGCGTTGTCACGGCTAGCCAATGCTTTGCGGAGTCGACGCTGAACCGTGAAGGAAAATTGTCCTACGAGGCATTCAGAGAATGGTACTCGAAGCCTGGACCTACACAATTCGTTGCTGCCACTCGTGGCAAAAGTGAGGCAAGTAAGATTCGTGTGAATGGAATGCAGGCAACAGAACGCTTAGACTTGACAACTTTGCGCGAGGTGACGGGTCTGTTTGCTCTGAGCGCGTCCGATCTTTTCGCTATCTTCAGCGCGTCAGCGACGAACAACGGAGGAAAAAAAGAAATACTCACTCGTGCCGAGTTCAAGCGATGCTTCTATGCCGTTCTAGAAAGGCTTAACCGTGAGCCTACCCGAGAAATTACCATCTTTTTGGATCGACTCTTCGACGCGTTTGACGAAGACGAGAGTGACTCTGTAGACTTTGTGGAGCTTAGCAGCGGGCTTTCAGTGCTGTGTGGCGGTTCAAATGAGGATAAAGTAGTTGCCGCTTTTTCGCTATTTGACACTGACGGGGATGGATTCATTACGCAGCAGGAGATGGAAGCGTATCTGACATCTGTCTTTAATGTCATGTATGAGACGACACCAGCTACGAAGCAATCCATTGGAATTGACTCTAAAGATCTAGCTCGCTACACAACAAAGCAAGCGTTTGCGGAATCAGATGTGAACCATGACGGGAAACTGTCGCTGGAAGAGTTCCGCTCGTGGTATTGGATTTACGGGAATGAGTATCAGCAACCCGCAGCGGGTCCACCATCTGCATTCCAACGACAGGCTAGCGTGGATGCTGCCCAAGGTCTGGGGACAATTAACTTTGTGGCCTCTCTTACAGGCCTGCGCGACCGGGTTACAAGTGATGTTTTCGAGATAATTGCAGCAAAAGTGAACGAAGATGGTGTTCTTTCACGTGATGCATTTTTCTCTATCGTGGACGAGCTTGTACAGGAGCATGCACTCACTACCAAGCACAAACTAAGTGCCGAGGAGAAATCTCAGTTGCAGAAGATTATGGAGTCCGTGTTTAATGGGTTCGACACCGATCATGATGGGTTCGTTGACTTCTGTGAATTATCCAGTGGTATATCGGTGCTGTGCAGCGGGTCCCAGCAAGAGAAGGTCAAATCTGCATTCACTTTGTTCGATATCAATCAAGATGGATTTATCTCGCGCGATGAAATGGAGACATATCTGGCTTCAGTATACCGAATTGTTTTCATGACTTCCCCGGCTACGGTACAGCAACTACACCACATTTCACCAGAAGAACTCGCTCGAATTACGACAGCAGATGCATTCACCTTAGCTGATGCGAATCAGGACGGGTGCTTAAGCTTCGAAGAGTTTACGAAATGGTATAGCTCTCAAAACCTTTCCCAGCTTCCTGCCCAAAATCAGCAGCAGGGACAGTCTGCGGGCACATCTTCTCACACAAATGGCGTGCCTTCATCTCCACGAGTTTCTTCATTGTCTTCAAAGGGAGTGCTGAACGAAATGAAGGAGTTGACTAACCTCGGCGCTTACGACGTAAACGACATTTTTGAGTTTTTCCAAGCGTCAGCTGACCGGGACGGCAACGTAACCCAGCCAGTCTTTTTCCGTTGCTTTAATAAACTACTGGCAAAAGACGGGCGAATCAGTCGCGAGACGCAGGTGAAGACTCAACAGCTTCTGAAAGAACTCTTTGAACTGTTCGACGCTGACAAGAATGGAGTCGTCGACGTCCAGGAACTTGGCGCTGGACTTTCGATTCTCTGTGGTGGAAGCCAATCCGATAAGGCCAAATCGATGTTCACTCTGTATGATGTCAACCACGATGGCTATATTTCGCCAGAGGAAATGTCATCATATTTGACATCTGTCTTCAAGGTGATGTTTAAGGCGTCTCCGGAGCTCCCAGCGAAGACGGGGATGATGCCGGAACAGCTTGCTAAAACCACTACGCGGGAGTGCTTTCGAGCTTTCGACCACAACCGTGACGGACAACTGAGTTTCGATGAGTTTAGAGTTTGGTTTGAGCAGCAAAACCCGCACAATCAACGCCTGCAGACTGCAAACGGTAGCAGAAACACCTTTACTAGCGCCCCTGCCGCTTCCTCGTCTTCCAGTTCAACCGAAGCTAGCACCCCAGGTGCAATTTCGATTGAAGTGGCGAAGAAGCTGTCCGGCCTGGAAGGGATGTCTCTGGATGAGGTGTCCGAGCTCTTTGCGTTGGCAACGGGGGGTGGCAACCGAATTTCGCGACGTATGTTTGACGAATGCTTTTATAAGCACATCTGCACCAAGGCTACGCCTTCTCTGTCGGTGGAGGAGAGCACTCGTGTACACGAAGTGATCGACCGATTGTTTACGGCTTTTGATACTAACCAAAAGGGTATTGTTGACTTCAATGAACTGATGAGTGGTCTATCAATACTGTGCGGTGCTTCGACTCGTGATGAGAAAGTCCTGGCTGCATTCAAAGTGTACGACACGAATGGAGACGGCATAATATCCGAGGATGAGATGACGCACTATCTTGGATCGGTGTTCAAGCTGCTGTACGCTCTCGACCCTACGCGCCAGCAGCAACTTGGTATTCCGGCCGAGACTCTAGCTTCGGTGACAGCGAACGAGATTTTTGAAGTGGCCGATGTGAACCGTGATGGCAATCTTACCTTTGACGAGTTTCAGAAATGGTATTCAAGGCCGGAGCAAGCGTCCTTCAACGATATCGTGGCCCCTCTGGATTTGAATGAAGTGCGGCAGTTGACAAACCTGGGAAACCTCGACGTGGTGGAGGTTTTCGAACGGTTTGCGGAGCATGCAGATGAAAATGGGATGCTTAACCGAGAATCATTTGACAAGTGCTTTTTCGAGATCATTGAGATGGCTCACCCACGCACTCAAATCGAAAAGCTGCGTGCCAAAATGGTTGCAGATCGCTTATACGATGTTTTCGACCGCGACGGCAACGGCCAAATTGATTTCAGCGAACTGGCTAGCGGACTCTCTGTACTCTGCAAGGGTGCGCGAGACGCGAAGGTTAAGGCTGCGTTCCGCTTGTATGACTTCAACGCTGATGGATTCATTTCGCTGGACGAAATGAAACGCTATCTCACGTCTATCTTTAAGGTGTTGTATGAGGTGCAGCCTGAAATGCGACAAGAAACTGGCGTATCAGCCGAGGAACTTGGTGTAGTCACCGCGGAGCAAGCATTTTTGGAGGCGGACTCCAATCACGATGGCAAGTTAAGCTACGACGAGTTCTTGACTTGGTACAACTCCCCAGCTCAGGCAGGAATCAGCAGTGCCGTTGCAAAGAACGCCATCGTAGACTCTTCGCTGCACTGGATGCCACTCAACGAAATCAAGCAACTAACAAATCTTGCTCAGTATGAGCCAGAAGAAGTGTTCGAAATTTTTGCTGGTGAAGCGGACGAAGATGGATTGTTATCACGAGACGCTTTCAACGAAAGCTTCCGCAAGGTTTTCGCTGGCCAGAATTCTAAGGGATCCAGGGTGAGTCCTGAAACACAAACGAAGCTGCAAGAAGTTGTTGATGGCCTGTTTGACCTCTTTGACACAGACAATAGTGGGACTGTAGACTTTGGAGAGCTTGCTAGTGGGCTGTCCGTGCTGTGCGGAGGCACGAAAGACCAAAAGGTGGAGGCGGCTTTCTCGTTATTTGACTTTAATGGTGATGGCTTCATTTCGTTAGACGAGATGACTCGCTACCTCACATCTGTCTTCCGCGTCCTCTTCCAAGTGTCACCAGATACTCAGGCGCTTGGCGTAACCCCTGAAGAGCTAGGAGAAGTCACAGCGCAACAGGCATTTGCTGAAGCTGACCAAGATCACGATGGACAGCTCACGCTGAAAGAATTTCAGCATTGGTATCAGCAGCCAGGTGGAATCGGTGAGGTCGCGAAAAATGGGGAGCAATTGTTCAGCATAGCGGAGGCCCGTCGACTGACAAACCTACAGGCATTTTCACCCATGGAGGTGTTTGAAACTCTTGCAGAATGTGCTGATGAACGAGGATACGTATCGCGACAAGCATTCGACAACTGTTTCCGAAAATTCATTGCGACGAACCAGGGCATCAAGTCGGAGGAGTACCAGCGGATCAACCCCATTCTCAACCGTCTTTTCGAGCTTTTCGATGTGGACAAGAATGGTATGGTCGACTTCAGTGAGATGTCAAGTGGGCTATCAGTGTTCTGCGGCGGATCATCGGAAGAGAAAATTCGCGCAGCATTTGCTCTGTATGACTACAACGCCGACGGCTTTATCTCAATGGAGGAAATGACGCGGTATCTCACGTCTGTGTTCAGAGTATTGAAAGAAGCCTCGCCAGCAGCGCTCCAACAAATGAATCGAGAGAGTCCAGAGGAATTGGGTGTGCGCACTGCTCAGCAAGCATTTGCTGAAGCCGATCTGGATCACGATGGACGCTTGAGTTTTTCTGAGTTCCGCAAGTGGTACACTCAGTCTAGCGCCGCTAACATAGAGCGACTTATTCAAAATAATATCCCGGAGTGGCTGTCGCTGCGTGAGGTGCGACGTCTGACCAACCTCGGGTCGTTTTCGGCCCAGCAGGTGATGAACACGTTTGCCAAGTTCACATCAGCAGATGTGGCTATGGACAAGGAAACATTTCGACAGGCATTCGGGCACTTCAAGGTCGAGTCCACAACAAAGCAGACGGACGATAGACTGCAGTTGCTAGTGGATCGCATCTTCGATCTGTTCGACAGGGACAACAATGGACTAGTGGACTTCAACGAGCTGGCAAGTGGATTATCGGTGCTTTGTGGTGGAAGTCAGACGGATAAAGTTCGTGCTGCATTCAACTTGTACGACGTGAACCATGACGGATACATTTCGCTAGGCGAAATGCGTCTCTACCTGACATCGGTCTTCAAGGTACTCTTTGAAGTGAATCCGGACAGTGAGGCCCAAATGGGCGTGACACCTGAAGAGCTGGGTGAAATCACGGCAGAGCAGGCTTTTGCTGAAGCAGACCATGACAGGGACGGCAAACTTTCCTTTGGCGAGTTTAGCCAGTGGTATATGCAACCTAAAAGGGTGGAGGGCCTTCCTATCCCAGCAGTGCTCGGTGAACACGAGCAGCAGCAGCAACAACAACAAAACCAACCACAGGGGGTTCCGGACTGGGTGAGCCTGGATGTTGTCAAGCAGATGACAAACCTGGAAAAGTATACGGCCGACGAAGTGTTTGAAATCTTTGCAAACCGATGCTCAGAGGATGGAACGCTTTCACGCGAAGCGTTTGAAGAATGTTTCGAGCAGCTTGTGGATGAGCAGTACAAGAATGATGAAGTCAACCTAACGCGCTTACGACTTATTCTGAACAGGCTATTCGTGATTTTTGACGAAGACCACAACGGTGCCGTTGATTTCTGCGAGCTGAGTAGCGGTTTATCGGTGCTTTGCGGTGGTTCCCGGGAGGAAAAAGTGCGAGCTGCGTTTTCGCTTTACGATCTTAACCAAGATGGATTCATTTCGCTGGACGAGATGGTTCGCTACCTGGCGAGTGTCTTCAAGGTACTGTACGAAACCAGCCCAGGCACAGATGAGAAGCTGGGCGTGCAGCCAAAGGAGCTGGCTACAATTACAGCCGAGCAGTGTTTCTTGGAGGCTGATCTTAATACGGACGGAAAGCTAAGCTTTGACGAGTTTGTAACTTGGTACTCCAAATCCTCGGGGTTTGAGGCGCCTGCTGCAGATGCGAGCAGCATACTTGCTCAGCAAAAAGATGGGCGACAAGGAGTGAATGGAAACACATCTGAGAGTCACAGTGAAGGCTCGCTTCTACCTGAAAACAGCAAAGGCAGCAGGAGCCACCACAGCGGCTCACCAGCCCCCGAGTCACCAAGAAAGACGGTGTGGGGTGCTGGGAAAGCCCTTAATAGTAGCGTTATGAGCACCCCTCCTGTGAGCTTTCCGCCTGACAAGATCTACGGTGTGACTGGATCCAACGGCGACGCACTGCTTTCACCGAACTCGGCGTCTGCCCTGAATATGAACAGCTCCAATATGGAGCACGTCCGACAACTGCTAAAGCTGGACACATATGAGGTCAATGACGTGCTGGAGATATTTGCTGAGGCTGCACCATCGGGTGAGCTGACCTTTGCAGCATTCAAGAAGTGCTTCGATCAGATCATTCGACTGGCAGGAGGACACGACTTACCGGAAGAGCGACAAGAGGCCGATACGATGATTCGTCGTCTCTTTCGTGTGTTTGACACGGACAACAGCAACACAGTCGACTTCGGCGAGCTTGCCAGTGGCCTCTCAGTGTTGTCCGGGTCGAGTATGGACGACAAGGTGCGTGCAGCGTTCCAGCTCTACGATATCAATGGCGACGGATACATCACGCAAGAAGAGATGATCAACTACATGACGTCGATCTTCAAAGTGATGTATGAGACGACTGACAGCACGAAGACCAAGATGGGCGTGTCTCCTGAAGAACTTGCTCGCGCGACGGCAGAGCAGTGCTTTAAGGAGGCGGACTTGAACGGTGACAACAAGCTCAGCTTCGACGAGTTCAAGAAGGTACGGGATAATGTTTGCCTTTTCACGAGTTGAGCTGCTGCCTAACAGTATTACGTGTTTCTTCTTGTTGCAGTGGTGTACTTCCGGGCTTTGACATGCTCGTGCTAGTTGTGAACTAAAATGAATGCATTCTTTGCTGAACGGTTTGGCCGAAGACTTTTTCTTACTCGAGGACCTGGACCACATCGTCTTGTAGAAAAGCATCGCCAACGTCGACATCGGTGTTCACATCAAAGTCGAGTTTGTCAATTCCGATACCTCCCTCTTCTGCCATAAGGCCCGTGAGCGCATCGAGAAGGGCTTCGCTGACATCAGCTACAGAGGTGCACACCAAAATATTTAGATTTGCAATCGCGCGTTGAGCAAACTTTGAGTGTTCCTTACCATGAGCATCGAGGAGACGGTTGCGAATTTGCTTTTGCTCAAGCCCCACGCGAGCAGTAAATTCCTCGATGACAGCTACCCTGGTGAGGAATTCGTCATCTTTGTCGTCGTCCTAGAATCAAGAAGGTGGGCTGCACGAACGGTAGGCGCGATTTAGGATCGTACACTCACCAGAGTGCACAAAAGCTTCATTGCAAGTTCTTCCTCAATACCACTGAGACTGCTTGGAAACAAATGTTAAAATCGCGATAAGCTTACCCCTGTAGCAAATTCGTACCATTCGTCTTGGTACTCAGGGGAGCGAAGAACCACAACACTAGATTGCACGCTCGTCGGTCCACGGACCGGAGATGTTTGAGCTGCACTGAATCCGGTCGGTGAGAGAGGAGGTAAACCTGTGTTTTCATCACCAAGAGCAACATCTCGTGGAGAATCTCTGCCCAAAGAAAACCACGATTTGTGAGGTATCAAGGGTAAGGCGCCTAGCCAGGTACATGCGCTTACCCCGAATTAATCGCGCCATTCGCCACGTTGTCGGTAACTTTACGAGGCTGCAGTGCCGCTGTCGTGAGAAAGAGTCATGTTGATACTTCCCGCTCAAAGAGACTTCATCGTGTGGTACGTACGAATTTGCGTCAAATTCTTGCTCCGTTTCGGCGCAGGTTCCGATTCTGTCGAGGTGAACAAGAAACTTCGTTTCTTTGGCACAGCCCCGTCGTTTGCTTTCACCACCATGCTACTTTTTTTCTCGGCAAGTGGGAAGCTACCTCGAAGGTCGTTCCGTTGAGCGCCTTCGATACATATTTCACCATTTCCGGGCTGCTTTCCCGTACCCTTCCCTTTGCTCAGGGCGAAGTTCTTGAGCGAGAAGCTGCCATTGCTTTCGGTGCGTCCGCTCTTGCTTGGGAAAGAACACTTTCTACCTTCCTGGGACAAGTCCACAGCCTTCCGTTTTTTTGCAGCAGAGGACTTTGTCTCTGCACGAAAAGCAAATTGGGGCAAACCCCCTTTAGCTGGAGGTTTATGCAAGGGTCCTTTGTTCGGCTTCGTTCCGGCTTCCGTTGCTGGGTTGCTGTTCTTCTTCAAAGCATTGACGGAAAATTTGTTCAGCAAAAGCTTTGAGCCACCAAACGCTTGTGGTACCGCCTTCCCCGACGTATCCCCACCACTTTTCTTGGGCTCGTCAGACTTGGGCTGAAATTTCATAAAGCTGAACCCCGTGCGCATCTTCGGCGTGTCTTCCGTTGCCGACGGTCCGATGTAGCTGCTGGCTGCAAAAATATTAGACTTGGTGCTACCTGTACACAGAAACATCAAGTTAATGTGGAAGCCGACACGGGTTAGTTATTTGCACGTTGCTTACTCTGCTTCTCTGAGGCAGCACCGGACGCTGGCGCCTTGAGGAACGTGGCTTTTGGCTTCGTCTCCCGGCGCAATTCTTTCTCTACGCAGAGCACGGCAACATTAGACGTCACCAGATAAATACCGCGCTATAATATTGAAGATCTTGCGTTGTGCGTACTTGTCAGCAGCGGCAGCAGATCGTTAGAGACTCGCAGCTTAAACTTTCCCTTAGCTGGCGGTGCAGAAATCTTCTCTGCAGCTGCAGCAGTGCCTGCTTTGCCGAGACCGCCCGCACCTTTCCTCAAGCCGCCGCCGAAACGATCCATGGGTTGATTTTGTTCTTCTTCCTGTCGACTTGGGTCCGACGTAGCAAATTTCGGAATGGAACGGCGAAGGTGGATGCGGAAACTTCAACTTGGTTGGATACGGAGTGATGGTCAGGGAAACCTGTCTCAGTTGCGTCTTGATTATTTTGCGCCGTCGCGTTGCTTTCGATAAAATGCAATGAGCGTGAGCTCTGCTTGGGCCCCGAAGGCATCGTCTACCTGACGCAGGTTTCGCGATCGTACCTTGGCGCGGAAGTCCTTGGGGCTGAGCGATGCAAACGAGTGTTGGGTGGCTAGCAGTGAAAGCAGATGCTGGAGTGTTGACTTGTAACTTGTAGTGGGCCCACTGCACTGCTGCAGGAGCGAGACCAGCAGATGATCCCACACGAAGTTCGCAAACGCGTCGCTCGGACACTGCTCCAGCAGCCAGCAGACGTCAGCAATGTCCGGCAGCGGGGCGGCGGCATCGAGCCCCGTCATGCCGTCATCTTGGCCTTGTTGCTTCTTTGGTCGCTGCAGGCTGCGGTGGATCTGGAGCCAATCACACTCGACCAATGCGGACCATTGCCGCACGTCTTCATCTGCAGCATGTCGCGGCTGCAGGAAGTGCTTTCTCGCGCTCTCCTTTGCGTATGCCAGTGTAGTATATGTTCGCGATTCTACAGCTACACTACCGTTGGCATGTTCTACCCGTGGTGCGGCCACGAGCTGCTGCAATGAGATGTCGATCGCTGGCAGCAGACTCGCGATCTTGAGCTCTGGCCGTGGCAGCACGAACTCATCCTCGATGCGCGTTCGCTCGAGACGCAGGTGCCGCGGGGCATGTCGACGCAAATAGCACAGCTGCAGCACGTGGTCGGGCGTCAGTCCTTGCTGGTAGAGCTGGAAGACGTCGCCGGCGGTGGTGGAGTCAGAGTCCATGCCCGTGCTGCACGTCAAGGAAACAGATTTTTTCGTCCAATGTGTGTCGGTCGAATCCGCATTTTCATCCAATCCGATTTAAATGACCAGGTCGCTCTATTGAATTATAATTGGCTACATTCATTAGCCAATTGCATCGCGATGCGGATCCAACTGGCACGCGCCCTTTCATTTACGGCATCATTTCGCCAGTGGCATGTGTCATTCCTCAATCTGCTGCTGAAAGAGCAACATGACTGCTGCCGCCGTGTTCGATGAGACCCGCTACTCGTCACTGGGGGCGTACGCCGAGGCTTTAAACGCGCAACTGGAGGGAAAGAGCGCGCGTGAGATTGTGCAGTGGACGTTCGACACGTTCGGCGCGCGCACGGTGCTGAGCTCGAGCTTCGGCATCCAGTCGGCCGTCATGCTGCACCTCGCACGCAGCGTGAGCAAGAGCATCCCCGTGGTGTGGGTGGACACCGGGTACCTGCCCAAGGAGACGTACCAGTTCGCGGCGCACCTGGTCAAGCAGTTGGACCTGGACGTGCGCGTGTACCAGTCGCCGATCTCACCGGCGCGCATGGAGGCTCTCTACGGCAAGCTGTACGAGCTGGACACGCCCGAGGCGCACCGCCAATACGGCTTCATGCGCAAGGTGGAGCCGATGCAGCGCGCACTCGAGGAGCTGGACGCAGCCGCGCTGCTCGTGGGCGTGCGTGCGGATCAAACGGCGCACCGCCAGCACATGAAGCACGTCAACGTGTACGAGGGCCGCCTCAAAATCTGCCCCATCCTCAACTGGAGCAAGAATGAAATCGAGCAGTATATGACGGCGAGTCAGCTCGAGTACCACCCACTCAAGGCGCAGGGCTACGAGAGCGTGGGCGACGCCCACTCCAGTCGTCCTGTGACGGACGCAGACAAGGGAAACGACCGTGCCGGACGATTCAACGGCAAGCAGCAGGAGTGTGGTCTGCACTTGGACATGGACGGCATGAAGCTCGAGGACTTGAAGTTTGACGACCCGTTGGCGCTATCGGAGCGCGACCAGGAGCTGCTGGCGCTCACGAAGCGTGCGAAGGGCATCACAGTGTTCACGAAGTCCACATGCAAGTTCTGTTTGGCGGCTAAGGACGTCATGCGCGAGCGGGAGTGGGAATTCGACGAGGTGAGCGTGCCCAGTGAGGTATCCATCCGGTCACTCCGGCAGATCGTTGGCCAGGCCGTCAAAACTGTGCCACAAATCTTTCTGGACGGCAAGTACATCGGAGGCTACACGGAGTTCGTCGCACACCTCGGTATTCCGTCTCGCTTCGCTTAAATTGCAATCCACCCAAGCCTAGCGCTTGTGAATAACAGTATACCAATTTGAAAAGTACGTCGTGTATGCAGTGCGAGTTACTCTGTGGGAACTGTAATAGCCTCGCCTGCTTCCTGGGCTGCACTATCAGTTGCAACAGCTTCTTGGGGCTCTTCCTGAACCTTGGTATCAGGTTCTGCCGTTGCCTCGGCAGCGCTTGTCGTTGAAGATGCAGCTGCCGTGTCACTCCCAATCTCTTCACTGGTCTTACCTGGCTTAGCACCAGCTTTACCACGCAGGGGAGGTGGTTGCGAGTAGCTGAGCAGCCGAAGTAGACGCAGCATTTTCTGCAAGGTGAGCTCGAAGAGCACATGCGAGTTGTCCATTCGGTCACGGGCGTCCGGGGAAGAGATCTCGTCTAGTGCACGACGAAGATGCATATGCGTGTCATAAATGTCTTCCCCCTCCTGTGGCCCACCGTCTGCAGCCTCGCTGTCGCCTTCACGAGGCGTCATTGTAATATTCACGGCATCGCTGTCGCCCTTGCGATTCAACCTGAACTTGACGCAGCCTCCGCTAGCCTCATTGTCCACCTCTGCTAGTACCAAAATGCTCGCCGCACTGGTGGCGCTATTCACTCCTTCGTCTTCTCCAGCTTGCTGTTGGCTGCCTTCATGGTCATCACTCATGTAAGGCCACGACATCTCCTTGACTGAAAACACGATCTGCTTGCTGTTTCCAATGGCATTCGGCCAGCGCGTGGCTGCTGCACCATTTGTACGACCCCACTCCGCGTTTCCGTTTCCATCCGTGACCTCAAAGCCTGCCACGACACTCGCAATCTCATCGATCACGCGATCCTCGAGCATTTTCAGCTTGGGACCGAAGCTAGCGTGGCCTTCGTCGTGGTTTCCACGCTCCAGCTCAAGCGGTGGACACAGGTCAATTCCAGCGCGGGCGAGACGCGTCAACAGCTCTCCAGGAGGCATGGCTTCTTTTCGCAAGGCTTCTAGCTGCGGAAGGGAGGGCTGTACCAGTCTAGCACCTTGAGGTGTTATCTCGAACTGCACGCGGGGGAATATTGCTGTGCTCAGTGTCAGCCGTGCGCGCATGTCTCCGAGCTCATTGTCGGGAGACCCGCCGTGGAAGTCATCGGTGATAGCACCACCGCCTGGACTGGTATCCATGCACAATCGCCATGAGCGCTTATGAAAGTTGCGATCGCGTCGAGCAAGCAGCGCCAAATGAGTCAGCCGCAAGGTACTGAAGGTGACGGTGCTGGTGTCTTCTTGGAAGACAACGTCGGTCACGCCTTCTTCTTCCCAACGCATTCGCGTTGTGTCCCACCAGCCGATCCGAGGCACCTCAGCACTAGCAACTCTGGTGCCGGTGGTCGGGGCAAACAGTACGTCCTTAGGCAGCGTGAGGCTGGCCTTGATCGGCAGCGCAGCAGAGAGCACCATTCCATCCAACGGATAGTGGAGTCTCTTCAGTTGCTCCCGCGCGTCGGGTACTTCTCGCATGACCCAGCCTCGTGCCCGTTTCGGAGGCGAGGGCACAGCCAGCAATTCCAGCGAAAAAACTCCGCCGAGCGCAACATAACTCCCGCCACCTTCTGATAGAAATGAGAGCGCATCAAACGGCCAGCGCGTCACGCGCAGCGCTAATGACTGCGTGATAACAGCCTTGGGGAGATCCACATTTACTCCGAGTTCCGAAAACTCGACGCGCTTGTTGCGCGACGATCCCTTAGCCAGCAGGTTTACCCATAGTCCAAGTTGCACCCAGCCCGTGTTCGGAGACGCGCTAGCTAGTTTTACCTCGCCGCGGGACGCGTTCACATTGTTGGAACTGTTGGCTATCGAGAGCGACAAATCCGTGTACTCGTCGGCGAACTGCAGCACGTGCGCGGTGGTGAGATCTACCTTCTCGACCACGAGCTCCTGTAGACGGCCGATGAAGTGCGCGCACTGCGCTCTAAGCGGTTCGTCATTTGTAGCGCAAGCGTTCGCAGCCACGAAGGTCAGGTCTTCCATCACCTCTGTCGCACTCTCACAGGCTGCAGTGACAGCGGGCAGCTCGAGCTCCAGCGTGGCTGTGTCTAGCTGCCACGAGTTCAAGAAGGAGTTCATGTCGCCTTCGACCTGCGCGTCGGGCCGCGGCTGGCAGGCCAGATAGTTGTCCCAGTCCTTGGCCTCCTTTTGCACACGCAGTAGTTCGGCGAGGCGCACGGCCTTGGCCTCCAGGTCTTGCTTGGCCTCTTCATGCTCGAGCGTCAGGCGCTCAAGCTCGGCGGCTCGGTTTTTCGCGTTCTCCTCGCGCCGTCGAGCGGCCTCCGCTTCTCGCTTCAGTCGAGCTTCCTCGACGCGCTTCTCCTCTTCGGCCCGCAGGCGCTTCTCCTCTTCCTCCTGCAGCCGCCGCTCCTCCTCGAGCTGCTCTTTGGTCTTTTTGGGGGCCTTGGCCTTCTTCTTGGGACCCTGCAGTCGGTATCCAGCACGGCGAGGTCAATTGGGCTATAACATTCATCATCTAGCAAGCAAAAGCGCACCATAGTGGTGGAGTGCAATATTGGACTCTTGAAGCGTCGCGATCTTGCAGAAGCGGATGCACTACAATCCCCGTTTTAGTGACCTTTGTAGTGACCGGTCAAGTTGCCTTTTCCATGGCGTGCTGGCTGTCAATGACAAACGCCAGCCTCGCAGCCAGCTCTTGCCTAGCTTAATGTTGAAGCAGAGATGCATTATTGTCGTCGTCGGCTTGAGCTGCGGAATCAATTCGCCAGCTCCGGCTTCTTGGTACGGCGGCATCGTCAGTTCGGTCGCCGCATGCGACGAGCGAATAAGGCACGTCGCTGCTTGAAGCTGGATGAAACGCACGCCGTCGTGCATCGCAAGCCGATGTATGGGCCGCCGCATAGCCCATACAGTAGCCGATTGCACTCTGAGAGCGTGACCACAGCGGCGAGAAGCTGGTCCATGCATGACACGCAAAGTTGGACGTTTATTTGACCGAAGATTGCCGTCGGCGAGCAAATCTCCCCTGCAGTGGAACACGCGGGAGCTGTTGCTGTCGGCTCCAGGTTCGAGGTTCGAGTCGTCTTGGCCAATGCTTGGTCTCAGTATGCAATTGGAAGGGATTCTAGTCTAGGCGCGTGTCGCATGGCTACGCTGCAGCGCAAATCCAGCCTTTTTACGATAGGAAACGGATATGGCGGGGGTATATTTTATTGAGGGCAATATACAGAGCGGTGTCGAAGCGGAACGTGCCCAAGTGAAAAAACATATTTGATTGTGCAGTGGGAAAGTTAATATTGTATATTGAACTTGGGTGAACACGGCGTCCACTTATGTTTGCTACCGAACTGCTATAATAGCGCCGTCGCATTCGCGCTCGCCATCGCCGTCGTCGTCTGGTCAAGACAGGGGAGCAATAACTTGTTGGGCGGGAAGCGGGAAGTCTGCAGCAAAGCAAACCTCGTGTTTGTGCTGAGCGCGTGCGCGTCACTTTCGTACTTAACGGAGAGGATCAGGGAGAGGAGCGCTGAATAGTCAAACCAAGTCAATCGCCGCCCGTCTTTTACCCGATCTTTCCCGCCCAATAGAATAATTCCGTGGCTGCTGGCAGTTAAGTGCTTCATGAGGCCTTAATTAACTTCCTCGCAACGGGGGAGCTCGACGCTTGATGCATGCGCCACCGCAGCATATAGCGCAGTCTATCCATCGGCGCTCGCCACTTCGCATTGCTGCGCCAGAGGGCTCGCGCCGAACTTCAGGCAGACAGACGGGGCCGGCCGGCTTATTCTTCCCGTCCCGACGACGCCTCTCTCTGCCCTCGCGCGCGGCCATTGGCCGAGAAAAGAAAATGATATGCGTTGTGATTGGTCCAAAATGCGCCGCTCCCTCCGGCGATCCGAAAGTGTGTCCATTACACAAGTTGAGCCTCGAACGCCAACAGCCATAATCACTAGTAGCGCCATACAAACTTCAAGTCAATTGTCGCTGATGGAGCCGCTCTCGCTCGCCGAGGCCGCCCGGCGCGTAGGCGTCAAGCGCGACGTGTTCTTCCGCCGCGTGCTGGTTTCGGACGTCGACGTGCAGCAGCAGATGCTCACGCTTATCACGGATGAGCTGCACGAGCTGCTGGCGCGCGAGGACCCGACGCTCGTGACCGACTTCTTCCCCACGGCGCTGCGTCTGGCGCTCGACGCGCCCTTCCTGGCCGTGCGCGAGGCGCTACTCGCCGTCGTGGACGTCGTGGAGCAAAAGTACCCGGAGGCGCAGCCGCTGCGCGCGCGGCAGACGCGCGTGTCGTATTTTTTCGCCAACGGGGACGCGCCCGAGGACGCCGAGGCCGAGAGCGTCCCACGCGTGGACGAAGAGAGCGACGTCGAGCTGCTGTCACTTTTACAGGAGTCTTTTCTGCGTACGGGGCGCGTGACGCACTTAATGCAGATCCTGGCGTGGCACCGCAGCTACTTGGAGCTCTTCGACCGCAGTCTGGCGTCTACAATGACGCGCGACGGAACGCTACCGCTGCAGTGGCGTAGCTATATCGCCGTCATGGGCGCCAGCGAGCTGCGGTGCCACTACCTGGCCGACCTGCAGCAGTACAACTTTGTGGTGAACGCCGGAGACGCCGAGTGGGTCAAGGGACTGGACTACGTGCCGCCCAAGCTCTTTCGCCTGCACGAGCTTAGCTCGCTCCTTGCGCATCGCCCGTGGCTGCTGACAGCCGACCACGTGGCGGAGCTGCTGCGCTCGGACCAGGACGATTCGTGGTCGGTGTCGGAGCTCGTGCACGCCATCATCGTGCTGTGCCAGGCGCACTCCATGGCCAGCATCGCGCTGGGCGTCGGCTGCGCGGAGGAAGTGGACCTGGCGGTCTTTGGGCAGTTCGGAGTCGCCTTGGATGCCGAGACGGCGACCGCGGAGGGTGGAGACAACCAGGACGCCAGCAGCTGCAGCAGCGTGGACCTGTCGACGATCGACCGCGACGACGACATGTTGCTGAAGCAGCTCAAGAAGAACAGCGGCCTGGACAGCGACACGGCGGACGAGGAGGAGGAGGTGGCTGACGAACAGCAGCAAGAAGAGGCAGAGGATGAGGAGGACGAGGAGCAGTATGGCGCTGACGACGGCTTCGAGGTGGTAGTGGATGAAGCAGACTACGGAATTAATGCCACAGCCACTCGGCGGATAGACACGCTGTGGCGGTTCTGCGGCGGCAGCGTTATCCGCTATGCGGACTTTGACGTCCGCTCCGAGGAGTACGAGGTGCTGCACACGGAGGACTTTAGTTGGGACGAGCACTGCTTCTCGCTTGTGAAGCGGTATTTCCCAGGAGAGGCTGGCCAGATCCTCGAGGACCTGTTTAACTTGACGAGCAAGCTGACGTACGACTACTTCGGACAGCAGAAGGAGGAGTGTGTGGACACGAGTCCGTACCGCGACGCTGTTTGGTACTACGTCCACCGCATCTTCGGTATTTGCCACGATGACTACGACTACCGACAGGTGAACACGTATCTGAACCGGCCGACGAAGATCTTCCTGAAGAAGGTGGCGTGCACGCCCTGGAAGGTGCGCCAAGAAGATTTTGCGCACTTTGACCGCACGCTTAGCCCCTCGGAGAAATGCCACGTGATTTTGATCGTCGCCGAGGCGCGCAAGCAGGCTGGACTCATGTACGGCCTGCGTGCTGTCATGAACCACATGCGCTGAAGGGGGTGAGGTAACTTGCTCTGTGTTCCTGTGACCCACTCTACTCAAGCAGTCCGTTCCAGTCCAGTCCTGCGCGTTCATTTTAGCGAGTCAGCATTTTGGCGTTGTGCCCCCGCTGCTCCGTATCTGATGCCTGCGCACCGTGTCGAGTCCCAGCCAAACCCGAGCCAGCGCGATCAGTATAAAGCTCTTCCTTCGATGCAGCAGACGCGAACGAGCGAGGATCAAGCGTTCGCACCATTTTGGTCAGCAAGACAATCAATCCATCCAGGAAAAGCTTCAGAAGCAAAGCCGTAGCGAGGCGATAGAAGCTCCAGCTACGACAGAGAAACTAATGAATGTAAGTTATCCCGTACACGTTCACTGATGGTCGTATTACTGTTCTGTGGCAGTGTTGTTATCGTTTTTGGTACGGTTGCCAGGTGTGGGCCATCTTCACATGATATCGGAGCACGCTGTCGGAAGCCTCACGAGCTCGAGGCCTCTCTGCTTGCTGGGTGACGTACTTCTCACTGCCGCCGGTCGGCTCCCTCTCCTGGTTGGAGGTCGTTGAACCTTTCCAAAGGTACTCAACAAGCTCTGTGCGATTCACCGTGGGGGACGTCTGCGTCGTCTTGGCCGGAGCAACACCCAGACGAGCTCCGCTACCAGTGGAGGGTTTGCTGCTCTGTGCAAGTTTTCCCTGACTGCTGCTCTGTTGATTTGCTGCCAGGTCGCAGTGTACCGTGCTGCGTCTACTACTGGGTGTGCGAGGACGAAGCAAGCTTGATTTCACGTCTGCAAGTGTCACCATGGAGTACTTCTTCGCACGCGCATCAGTTCTGTCTCCTCGACTGCTCGAGCACTCGGTGTTTCCGTCCGTGCTCAACTGGAACTGCTCAAGCTCTTTCAAGACAGAATCTGCACGAAACAGTTGAGCGAAGCATGCTTAGTGACCAAGAACGATGCAGAGCAATTACACAACATACGCAGAGAGGAAGTATCCTGAGTGATCGATTTGAAAGCAGACGAAGGTGCCAAGCGCTTTTTTCCCACCCCCGAGGTTGTTTGAGCAAGGATGAAGTTCCGTACTGCTCGGCCAACATCGGAAGGTCGAACGTTCCCTTTGCGTGATCTGGGGTGCTCGTGAGAAAAAGCCAAGTCGCGGTTTGTCAGAGACAACCGTTCCTGCAAGACTGACACGCGTGGCTTCATTGCCTTCCAAGCTGATCCTGGTGGTCTCTTAAGCAGCTCCTTCGCCTCTGTCTCTCGCTGCTGCCGACGTGCTGCCATGTCTACGGGAAAAGTCCAGGGTTGGTTGAGTGGTGCTCGTCGGGTGGCAAAGTGATCCAGTATGCCGTAAGGCTCTCCGTCCAAGCTCCAAACTTTTATTTGCCCGCTAGTTGATGATGTCAATACTGCCACCGGATCCGTAGCTACTTCCAGTGAGAGCACCGCTCCGCAATGTGCTCTCCAATGCCGCGTTGCCTGTACCACCTTAACAACCGGCGGAGTGGAGAACTCTTCCTCTTGATTCAGCGAAGATGTATCCTGATGCGTCGGGCTTTTCATTCGGGCGTGATGATACAGTGCTGCGATCGACTCAAAGCTTATAGTCATCTCTTCGTGCTGGAATGCTGCATCAGTTCCAGACACACCAGCACGACCTCGCCGAGATTCGCCACTACCAGATGATGGTCTTGGCATCGGATCAGCGGAAAAAGTGTGTTGACAAGCGAGCCAAACGTGCCAGTGCACGACGAAGCCAGCTTCGTCACTAGCGTACACATGTACGCCACATTCGTGCTCAAGGCGAAGACGATCGTTGATAGCGGGTCTGCTGGAGAAAACCCGTAAGCGCTCTTTTGATGGCAATGCTGGCGCATTTGATGGTTTTACAGCCTGGGACGAATCCTCAGGATCTCCACTATCATCGGCGTGGCTACCGGTAGTCACTGGGACGCAAAAGGTAACGATATGAGTGACCGCAGCATTGGGCTGATTTCTCTCACCTTTGGCCGACGGTGACCACGTCAACTCCATCAAGCATCGATATGAAGTCGTCCCTGGGAATGGTGACCACAGAAAAACTCGTCCAGACGATGTGCCACCAACGATATCGGCCGTTGATCCGAAGAAACTCATGCATGTGATTTCTCCGCAGGACTGTGGAGCAACGCACGTTCCCTGCGAATGGCTTACATCGAAATTCCACACTTGGATGAAGCTATCGCCGCGAGGATTCGCTACAAGTACTGCGACAAGATTCAGGGCTTCGTTTCCTGTGCTTTTCAGGATCACATACTTTGCGGCGCTAGGTCTACAACCACTTTTGTTCTGGTACGCTGATGACTCCAAAGCAGGTCCATTTTGCTGCAAGAGACGCCCTGGTGAACACTGGGTTTCTTCTTGGCCTTGAGGCGTGGACGTCAGCTCTATCTCAGGCAGCAAACGAAGCGATTGCAACAATACTGATAGAATGGGGCCCCCTCCGAAGGGCACGTAGAACCCTTGCGGATTGTCCTCATCGCAGATATGCAGCACGGAGTCCGACGAGATCGAGATGACACGCTTTCCGTAGAGCACGTACGAAACACCGACTACGCAATTCGTATGCGGATCTAGCTCCTTCATGACGTTCCCATTGACGGCGTTCAGCACTTTGATACTCCCAGTATCGTCACCAATAATCACTTTGCGCTCGCGGTCGTCCACACACACTGCGGTGATCGCTCGAGCTAGAGCCTCGCGGGACTCTGGGTCGTCCGCCTGCTTGGTACCAAGTTGCGAATTTACAGCTGTCGGATTCTTTGTTGACATCACTATCGTCGCATACTCGTACGTTTTCCAGAGAGCACCGGTGTCTCCTTTCCAAAGTAGCAATTTGGAGCTTGTAGCTCCAACGACCACGTTGAGAGCGCTGCAGAAGTACGCGAAAAAGACTTCTTCTCGCGGTTTGACTTCACAATGATCGTAGAAGTTCACTTTGGTTCCTGCTGTCACTAGTACGGGATCGCTGGCTGTTGTTTCTGGTACGACAAACATGCTCCATATATACTGAGGTAGCTGCCAATTTGACGCTGGCGGTGGTGTGTACCGGAACGTTTGAAGACACTCCCATGGTTCAGAGGTGGGCGTCCGCATTACGCTCGAGTAAACGTTGAAAGTTTCAGTCCGATCAACACTAACGAGTTGGTGGTTTGAATCCACGAAGGCTAGAAGCTCGACAGGAGCCTCGTGCTGCCTGAGAGTTGTGTCGTGTGACAGCATTCCACCCGAGCTCGTCTTTTTCCAAGTTGAGATGTACCGGGAGGTCTCGTCCGCATACGAGTGGAAACCAACACTGGCGATACTCTCCACCTCGGTGGAGTACACGAGAACCTTGACACCGCTTCCGTGAGCATCGAATGCGCCTACTTCTTGTCCAGTTTCAGTATCCACGACGCTTAAGATGCCATCCTCGCGACCTACAGCGAGATATGTCCGATTGATAGATCGAAAAGCGACGATTGCAGTGACACCTTTGAGCCGTTCCTGGACTACCGTGATCTCTTTTGTGGCAATGGTACCAGGTGGAGGCACGCGAGTCTTACCAGACAAGTCCCAGAGCTCGAGCTGGCTGATTTTGGTGTGAGGTTGGGCAGTACCAGCATTCGGGCGGTAGCTGTCTCGCCGGGAATCTGACACACTAGGAAAGATCACTGCGGAGGTGGCCATTATCTTGAGCGAGGGTACCCAGCACAAATGCTCCTGCGCAGCATGGGACTCGAGTCGGTGTGTCATCACGGGGTTGCACAGATCTGCCACGCTCCAAATGCTGAGGTATCCTCGAACGAGAATCGAGGAGGTGACTAGCGACTTTCGTGTGGGCACGTAGACCACGTCGATGATAATGTGCTCTGCGAAAGCCGTGTGTAGACGCATCGTGGAGAGGTGTCGGGGGCCTTCGTTGCGATCGAACTGTAGCCCGTAGATGTACACGACGTCGGAGTTTGCCTCGAAGTATGCCATTGCGTTTTGATCCGCGAGAAGCCTCATTTGATGCACCCGCGTGGCGATATTTCTCAACGGTGTTTTGGTGTCTGGGGGCGGCATTGACAGCGGCACGTAATGTTTGTTCGATTTCCCTCGGCCTTCAAAGTAGAAGTCGGCTTTGGCCTGGCCAGCGTCCATCATGTAGGCAGTGAACTCGTCCCAGTCCAGCACGGCGTCTCCATTCACATCGATGGTGTGGAAGAGCTCGATCACCCCCACCACAAAGTCCAACTCGGAGTGAATTCGATCGCGGAGACTCTTCTTCATGAGGCGCACAAAAGCTTCTAGGTCTAGACTGGCCGTGAACTGCCCTCGCAGCCTCCGTACGTCCTCTGTCGTCATATTCATCATGACATCCATCTTGGTTTCAAATGCCTCGGCTTGGAAGCACCGCAAGGAAGTGAGAAACGTCCTTACGTCTCTTCGAAGCTGAGGTGCCTGAACTGCCACTCGGTTAATGCAGCGAACCTCGAGGCTTCAGCAACATGTTGTTCATCACCACACGGTCATTTCATATTGATAACAGGTGGTTGGAAAGTAAGCTCGTGCATTCGGTACTTAGTGGCGGGGGATTTGGGCGAGAGCGCCTGGAGGATTCCCGCTCGGTCTCAGCCCCGGTACTCAGTTGTTCCTTGCGCGTGGTGACAGCGAGGACGACAAAGCCGCCCAGCACCAACAGGGACGAAATGAGCG